>JBAMIE010191685.1:0-11952 GCA_037177295.1 Kaempferia parviflora | reverse complement strand
CTATCGATTCAACCAATCGATTGATATAGATAAGAACCTTCTACTCAAGGACGTTATTATACTTAGTTATTTGGCACTAATACAAGTATAATAACCATAAACAAATGTCTTTATTAATATATAGGAATATGATACAATGAGTCTATACAACAATCATCACATGATTGACTCTAGGGCTCTCACTAACACTACATTACCTTAGGAAAGGATGACAATTAAGTTGAGGACAATTTGAAGGTGAATACTTGTCTTCCCTTTACACTTCCCACACTCACACTTGCCTTCATAGACCACTTAGCTGACCTGAATCCTCTTTAGCTCAATTGGACCTTTGACTGAGCTGCACTCACTTTGGACAAGCTAACTCTTACTTTGACAATACCAGAAGACTTAATACTCTTTTAGCACAAAATTTGCATTTAAGTATGCACACATTAAGTACACAGGCCCTATATTTAAGTGAGATTTAATAACATTATATTGGTGCCATCTATGCCAAGGTGCTGACCATGGAGGCATGAAGGAAAGCATTATAGTATCAATGCCAAAAGATGTTGGTCTAATCCATGAGGGCCTAACCAATGAGGGGATCTCAATGTTTCAGTAGAATAGCTGGGACAAGGAGGCACAGCATTCTCCTTGTTGCTGAGGAAGCAATTATTTGCATTTGACATATTGGCATCTAGGCTGATCTTAGAGTAGGTTTTCATGGATAAAGATACATGGGAGGGTATGAATTAGTAGCTACAGATAATATCAAGGATGTACCAATTATGCGCAATTATGCTCCTTCAATTTTATATACTACATTAGAAGGGAAAAGAGAACTTTGTGAAGTAACTAATATGGTAGGAGAGAGACAATATAGAGTAGAGCTGGCAAGGGGAGACGTATCTCACGGAAGAAGCTTCAAGAGAAGTAGCAATGAAGAAGAGTAAATTAAAAAAAAAAGGATGAACAAAGGAAGATAATGATGTAGAGGTACTCTACGGACCAACTAGTTATGTTAGAATTGTTGGTGGAACGGTGCTGTAAAGTATTCAGGTTCAACTGGATTGTTTGGATACATTTGAAAAAAAGGTTAAGTTAGCATGGTATTGATGTTTGTATCACGTGTGTAAGGTATTGTTATAGTGCATATGGAGCTTGTAGAGCTTGTGACTTGATGTGTTTTTTTGGGTGACATGACGTGGTTGAGTTGCTGTGATGGAGTTCAATAGTTTTTGCTTGATGATTTAAAAGTTTGTAATGCGGTGGACTTGAATGTAATGAGGTGGGCTTGAAAGTAATGAAGAAGGATGACTTAGAGCATCCAATAAACTAATGGGGCAAAAGGTGGAACCGCCACCCCAGCGGCCCCCTGAACCCGGCCCCACAGGATTTCAGAGGGAGTAAACCACGGTTAAGCTGGGCGGGTGAGTGGACTGGGGGTCTCAGGAATTTAGGCCAGCAGACCAAGATTTTATTCTTGTGTGCAACTGGCGACCTTCGACCCTGCGGCCTATTGGGGCAAACTCCAGGCCACTTACCAGCTGATCCAGCCCGTGGGGGCATCCAATAAACTAATAATTCTAGGCGAGGTGGACTCTAGGAGAAGGAGCACGGAGCGATTGTTGGTTTGATGCCTTGACGACCTATAATAAGGTGTAATTGGAGGTGATTAGCGAAGCATAAGGATGATTAGATCATTTTTAGGACCTGAAATTTATTGCAAGGTGAACTTTAGGGCAGCCTGATAGGAGGTGGATTTCATAGGTTGCAATTAATGATGACACGTGGAGTAAGCTTAGAAGGTTTGGTGCATTTGATGGATTGAGGGCCCGATGTGAGGTATATTTTAGAGTGATGTAAAACATGTACAAGGTTGAAGACTTGGAGGCAGGAGAGTCATTAGAGATTACAAGTGAAATTTAATGTCGTGTTTGAATATTTGGTAAACATCATTGATTGATGATTAGCTAGGTAGGGATAGAATAAATTTTGAGTTGTCGTCGGTGGTTACCCTCGATCTTGTTTTGTGAAGGTTTACGAGGTGTTACCAAGTGAGGTTGCCATCTCCAAGCAGATCCAATCGACTAGAGATAAGCCTCACTTGTTTAGAAATAAGCCTCAATGGATTGGAGTGTTTAGTCGACTCAAGAGTTAACTGAATGCAAGGGTTAGATGTTTATGTTTTTGTTTGGGTTCCAGTTAAGGAATTTGATTCAGTTGACTGGAACTCTAGAAGTGGATCCAGTCAACAAGATCTAGATCCAATTGAGTGGTTTCGGTCGGGAAGTTTGAGCAGTCAACTTGATGGGATTTCTACTAGACTACCTAACTCACCATTGGCTATAGAACGAATACTTTTGCCTGATCAATTGATTGGAGGTGATCAATTGATTGGAGGTGATCAATTGACTAGAGGCTGTCCAGTTAATTAGAGGTGGACAAAATAGAGTCGTTGGGTTAGCTCTATATAAGTTCTACGAGAGCTTTGAGTTGGTATGGTTCCATAGGCTAGATCTTGTAACTTCTTTCAAGTGGATACATTGCTTAAAGGTCTCCAAGGGCTTTTAAAAGTATTAAGTGAAGAGCTTGGCAATTTTTTACTTAGTTTACAGATCATCTTTTAATTTATGCAAAAAGGTGAAACCTATCACCTTGGCACCCCCCACGACTGCCCCGCACTATTGGGAGTGAGTAAATCATGAAGCCGAAGCTAGCCATCACGTGGGAGGGTAATATCATCTTTTATATTTGAGAGGAGAAGAGATCAGTTATAAACATTTTGATCCCAAGATAGATTGCAAGAGGTTTGTTCCATTACCTCTTGTAAAAGGATGATTATTATTAGAATCTTTACAGGCATTTTAAGGGCACGACTCATTGGATGAGTCATAAGTCACTGAATAGGAGTGGGTCTTTGAACCATGTTTAACCAATTGTGTAGCATTGTTCTTATTGCTATTATTTACATTTCGTTGCCTGTATAGTTGGTATGAACAATAGAACACGCATGAGCTCCCCATGCAAATACTAATGTTTAATTGTCCTTATCTTGAAATAAATTTTTATTTATAGGTATTGGCTATTTACCTCTCCCCTCTAGCCAGGTTTGATTCGTATCTGAACTGCCATTATCGTCCTTAACAAGAATGCACAAGAGAAATATTGAGGTTAAAAACCATTTATTTTAGTAGCTTGAGAGGAGTATATTCTAGAGAAATTTAAAATCCTCGTTATCTATGCTTATGATGAGAGTAAAATGAGTATGGCGGTTAAAATCCCATTTAATCTAGCAATTTAAGAGTAGATTCCAAAGATTTTTAAAATTCTTATTATGTATGCTTATGATGAGAGTAGAAATCACATGGTTCATGTAAATAGTTTCAAGGTATAAACGCCTTTGTAAGGAATCATAAATGTGTTGATGTGCAAATATTTGTTTCCAAAGTGGTTTGCTCAGGAACATTGAGAAGTTTGAAGAACTTGCATAACGAATCTTTTTAATATCTCTAACATTTGTAACAACACTATTATAAATGATATTTGTTATGTTAATATTATGGCTAGATATATATTCTTTTCTTCTTAACCCGCCATAGCAATTGTCTAGTTGTCTAGGGACATTATCATTTGTTTATTTTCTAAACCAATAAAAATCATATGCAAATCTTGTTTCTTTTTGCTATATTTTTTTATTAGTTCATATTAAATAAATAAGGTCTTCTAGATATGTAATCAATATTTATAGAAATGTTGTCTCATCTCTTATTAGCCTCTCTTATTCTCCTCTCAATAACTCTCTTATAATTAGTATCATTCATCAATTTAGTTATCATATATCGCCTTTATTATTGTAAATAGGTACTAAAGTATTTTTTCTTATCTTTTAGATATCTTATTAATTCTTAAAATTTTATTGAATTAATTAGTCAAATAAATTGTTCCTTGATCTCTTAAACTCTTGCCACTTCAATATGGCTTTATTATCATTCAGTCTGCTTATCTTCATTTTAATTAAAACTTCTTTATCCTAATTGCTAAGTTATTTGTTATTATTAGCTTGCTTCATGATTTCTTGTAGTTTTTTTTTTTGGCTAAACGGCTAATTTTGCTAGCTGATGAATTTCCTTGTGGAAAAGGTAGTGGTATCTTTTCACCATTTCTACTGGTTTGGCTGATTATGCATTCATGCTTATTTTTTTATTCCTTGAAAATCTTAATTTTTCAGTGTTGGCTAGCTGTGGAAGACTGCATGTGCTCTAAGCTGATTAAATTCTCATTATGGCAGGGCATTAAATTTTGGATATATATGCATCCAAAGGTCTTTACTTCAATATTAAATTTATTGCTTTTTTTATTCTATTGTGCTATTTTCATTCTCTTGGAATTTCGTCATTAAGTCTCATCTGTACAGGATTTCTTGCGCCAAAATAATACTGGAAAATTGTTATGGCAAATGTTCGGAATTCATTCGGCAGCTTTGTGCCTTTTTGGCATCCATGAACATGAAGACATCATGTGGAATGCTTTTAGAGATTCAGGTTAGATTTTCAGTTTCTCCTATGAAAAAATAATTGGCTGAAAAATTATATAACTCAAGTACAAGGCAATCACTAACTATTGTTTCTTGTTGAATTATTTTTGTGTGGTTGTTTCAAAAACTAATTGATGGATATTGGTGACCTTTGAGGTCCACAAGCTTTTTGTATGGACAATTTCATTTTGAAGATTTTATCTATTATGCTTTGGCATCATTCTAATTTATGATCATGTTTAGCATCACCTACTACGCTTTTGCTTTCACTAATGATTTTCAAAATATAGTAAAATGATTACATAACCATCTACAATGTCCATATGCTTATGCAAGCACATACCACTACATGGTCTAAACTAAAATATGCTTAAATATTAATTACATTGATAGAAGAACACAACAATGTGCACAGGAAAAACTTGAAAGGTACATGCTATAATCTATTAAAAAAATTGTAAACTAAAAAGAAAATTTTATAACAAGTTTGTTTTCTATAACAAATAGTATATTAATCAACTAAGTGATCCATATAGAAGAAAATTATATGATTATCACATAATATGTAGAAAAAAATATATAAAGAGTAAAATGTTTATTGTTGGCGCAATTATGCACAAAGTGTTCTGGTTTAACTTTAGGTTTTGATGTTTATGAAAAGGGTTTAAGTTTGTCTGTATATTTATTTTTGATATGTGTTTAAGTTGTGCAGTAACTTGGATACACATGGAGATCAAGGAGCTTGTGATTTGACACGAGGTCGAGTGTAGACGATGACTTGGCACTGTCAAGGCAACACATTCAGTGGATTGCAGGTTAGATGCTTTTTGGAGAATTTTGCATGAGGCATTCGAGGACCACAAGATGACAAGCATTGAGAAGGTGTTGGAGCAGCTTGTGGAGCATTGGTGTGGCCAAGGTCCATTGTAGATTGGAGAAGTATGATGTCTGTAGGACGAGGAGTATGATGGTGCAACATTGATAGTAGTTGGATGAAGACGAGAGGAGTGAAAAATGAAACGTGGAGTGAGCTATGGCTCGGGGCATCCGAAGGACTCAGAAATGACCTTGATGACCAAATTAAGTTGTGGAAGGAAAGTTATTGTGTGAGTTGTGAAAGTAATTGAGTCGACTAAGTAATCGACTCCAGCTAATCAGCCAACAAATAAAATATTTTTGTTTGTAATTGAGTCGACTGGGCAGTCAATTGATGATAAATTCTAGTCAATTCCAATCAATTAATCTACAACAAGAAAGCCAAAACTAGCTGTTGTTCTGACATGTTGGCATTGCAATGATCGGATGACCTAAGGACTACAGTGGATTAGTCGACTTATGATGGATTCCAAATAACTCAGTGACTTGTGACCTAGTAGTCATCGTTGAATCTTGAATGTAGATTGTGTATACTTAAAAGTTTTCCAAGTACAGATTCACTATAGTATAATTTATTGACAAAATATAGCATTATACACTTTTCTCCCTTCTCTTATTGTTACACACTGTTTTTTTGGAGGCTAGTTTAATTAAATCATCACTTATTTGACTATGCCCCTCATGTTTCCTTATTCTTCAGTATATGATGTCTGGAGACTATTTTGATCAAACCATCTTTTGTTCGATTATTTCATTTATTTAATTTGATTTGGACTCATCTATAGACTCAACAACAGACCTACCTGCAATATGGCCTGCTTAGATTACATATTGGACCACCTAATCCATATATTCATCACATATAGGCTGCGTTTGGTAACGGGTAATCAGCCTTGTAATGTAATCAGGATTACATTACAAGATTGATTACTTTGTTTGGTACAATTTCAAACCTGTAATGTAATGTAATCCGGATTACAAAAGATAATAAACTTTTGTAATCTGCATTACAAGGCTAATAGCATGTAATTTGGATTACATTCCAACCCTAAGATTTATATGCCAAATATAACTCTAATCTCATCAAACCAAGCCTTCAGCAAATTCGCCGACAGGCGACACCACTTCTAAACCGCAGATGTCGCAGGATATTTTGTCATTTTATAATAATAGGAATTACATTCCTTATAAAAAATAATGGACATCAAACAAAATAATGTAATCACCTTTGTAATCAAATATTACATACAACTCTTTTACCAAACGTAATAATGTAATATTAATTGCAGTACAAAGTTGATTACATTACAAACTTGATTACATTACTCCTAACCAAACATAGTCATAGTGTATTACCTCATGTAGAATATGCAATCTTCTTACATATGCTTATTTGACTTCTTATAATACTTTTTAAAAAAGTGTAGCTGTTCTCAGCGTAACTTCTTTACTTATTTTTATGGATACTCAATCCATTTGACAAACAGAAAGTCTATACCATCCGACTTTGAAGATATCAATGGTTTCTTTCATTTGGTTTATAATTATTTTCTTGCACCAATTCTTGTCTTCTTTAATCATGTGAAATTTATCTCGGTTGGATTTTTTCATTCCAGGGAAGAATAAGACCTGGTTCCTCTATCCTAATCGCAATGAATCGCCAAGCTCAGTTAAGGATGCCTTCTCTGATGATCAATTCACCAATCTACACGATGGAAAAATGGTATTCATTTGTGTTTCTTCTTTTAGATTCTTGTCATCTATGTTTTATATAGTTTAGGGTTAATCCGTTCAAATGTTTGCAGGAGTTTTCCAATTTATCTTTAAAATTTTTAAATCTATCCTGTCTTTTAAGGTGTATTAAATTGTAATTTCTTTAAACTTTCTTGGTGTGACACACATGCGCTGTTTTGCCATATCAGCAAAGCGCATATGTGGATGCCAAGATGGAGCCATCACCTCTCACTCATCTTTTTCTTCTTCCTCTTTCCATTCTGGTATTCACATTGAGATTCACGTGTGAATGTGTGAACTTTGCTAACATGGCAAAATGCCACGGACATCAGATTTTTAACATAGGATGTATGGAATAATAACAGAGTAGATTTTAACACACTTTAAAAAGAATAGAATATATTTGGAACTTGGATAAATTTGAAAAAATTTGTAAGCGTTTCCATAAATTTATGTATTTACTCTATATATTAATAGAGACTTTCCTATTTTTATACTGTGCAGCAGAATCTGGGTAGAAATTTAGCAAGAATTTCAATGATTGTTTGCAATTTTCAGAAACTTAACATTTCAAGTTAACTATTAAGTAAAACTGAATACATGAAATGTGTTACATTAATAAGGGAAAATTGATCAAGGGAAGGAAATATATATGAGGGATAAACATAAAATTCCATTGAATGAGTGTATTGGATATATTTTCCTGAGGAAGGAAATAAAGATAGAACAAGTAGTTGAAATGAAGGGAAACATGCCTAAGGGATCGTGGTTTGCCTCTTAAGCTAAATGTAACACTTTTGTAAGATTTTGGTATAAATTGTCATATTTTATAAATCAGAGCGTTGGAAAATTAGGAAATAAAATTTACTAAATACATAATGTAATAGAAATAGTATGCTAAGATGAATGTACTAAATTAATAGGAAAAAAGAAGTAAAAAAAGATTCTACTATTTGAGAGTCACTCGGTAAGATGGTGGGGATGTTCTCAAAGTTGATCAATGTATTTTTATTGTTAGACAAATTGAATCAATTAATTGCATTTATGTAATAAAAGATAGTTTAATTTATCTGAATATAAATATTAAATCAGATAGTTTGTGTAGAATTTGATGGAGGAATATGGTCCATCCAGCAAAACCCTAAATAATTTGGACATGGGTTGACGATTTTGCTAGTGTGATATGATGTCCTGCTATTTTCTTTATTCTATCAAAGTCATCATACTATTGCAAATTTGATAATTTCCATTTAAATTCACTTGTCCTATACAAAGTCATTTAAACTAATTTTTGATATAAGTTCTCTCTGGTCACAGTTTGCGTTGACTTCTCTTGTGTAGTTGTAAAATTCGTTACAGGACCATGTAATTTGAATTAATTTTAACTATCAGGATATTTTTGAAAAGCCATTAAATTTTGTTCTGATTGATGGTACGTGGAGCAATTCAGCGGCAATGTACAGACGCTTAAAGGTACTTCTGATCCATCTATTCTGTTTTCTGTAAATGATTAATGGGTTGATCATATGCATATAATATATGTGTATGTCTAATTGGGATTGTTGAATTATCAGTTATATCCATCGTTTTTGTATGGTTAGTAGTAATAGGTAGCTGATGTGGCAAGCGATCGCATTAAGAAAATTAACACAATTGTTCTGAAAATATGTGAGACAAATCAAACTAATGAAACTTAAAAACCTAATTGAAATTTGGATGATGGATTATGAGCCGTGTGATAAACCTGTCATTAATCTCAGTGAGCTGTTTTTTTGCACAAGACATTAGAAGTTACTATTTACTTTGTTGGAAAACATTATTTGAGTGATCAGCATTGTTAGTTCTGATCTCCTTGCAAATAACGGCCAGTGTGGAGGACTGTGACCATAGCTATTTTATCTTCTGAAACATATGTTACTTTAGAATTTCACCTAATGTTTCTTTAATTTGATGATATTTTCCTGGAGGGTTTGTGTTAGCTATATATTTTGGTTGATTGTTTGGTTTTTTGTATTTTTAGGACTCAAATTATACAATACAATGGATGTCTCTACTTGATTAATGAAGCAGGCTTAGCAATGTGAAATTATCAAAGAAAATTTTTCAGAGTAATTCTTGGGTATTTTTTGTTCATTAGACTCATTATTAACTAGGCAATGCATTGTGTATCCTACCACTAATGTTGGATAACTGCAATAGGCATCTACGAGTCTTCCAATGAACATTCTCCTTTGAAGTTTATAGATCACTAATTGTAGTCCTTTGTAGGAGAGATGGATATCGACATGGGGAGATGAACATCTGCCTTGTATTTCTTTGTCAAACCTTGGTGCTTCTGTCATGCATAAGCTACGGTAATGATCGCAGCTGTACTCTGGTCTTAGCTTGCAAACCTATCTCTTTGCATAAATCATAGCTGGAATTGGTTTAACAGCCCCCAACCGGCATGGGATAGAACCTGTACTGCTGCTGCTGCTGCAGGGATTCTGGATGAATTGCACCTTCTTCCTAGCTTTAGTATGTATGAATTGGATAAACAGGCGGGGGCAACAGGGGACTCATTAGATGTGTTGCTGGATGCTCTTGTGAATCGCCGCTTGCGCTTGGGTAGGTCCATCAAGAGAAAGGCAAGGCACAACAACTGCATATAAACAACAGGCTTGACGGTGAGTTTGATATACCACTTAGTTCCAAATGAGCAGTTTGTTTGTGCCTTCCCTACTCATTTTCGAACTCATTTTTCTAAATTGCCCCCAAATCCACTAACTCAGAAGATTTACTTGATGTTAGAGGATTAGTCCATCTATGAGACACCACAGTTTTGCTACACCGATGCTGTCGCCTAACATAACCAAAGATTCTTCTCTACCATACTTTGTAAGTGTTAGCTTTCAGCTTCATCGAAAATTATCCGTTTTGGCTCAGTTTAGTAACTGGCAGAATGGCATGACTTTGCTTAATGATTATGATTATTACTATTATTATTTAAATAATGATTCTGAACTCTATCAAGAACTGAATTCATTTATACACCATAACTAAATTGTATTCTCTTAAAGAATCGATATGTCAAGATATATATTTTTTAAGTATTAATGTTTTTCGACTATTCAAGTTGAATGCATAGTTTAAGGTACTATTATTTGTATTCTTATTATGTAGAAGATTTATGTGCATTGATAAGGTTGCATATAATAGATCAAATTTGCATGAAATTTTTTTGTGATATGATCAACTCAATTAGCCCTACACTAGTATTACCATGATGCTAGCCCTTTAGCAATATGTTTTTTTAATCATTTATCATGTTGAAAATTCCTATGTTTTCATTTATTAAGAAAGTGCTAGTGTATGCCTTGTAGAAAAGATAAGCATGAAGTTACATAGTTTGTGTATGAAGATAGAAAATTTGATGACTTCATGTTTGGAGATTGAATTTGTTATTAGCAAGGTGATTAGATGATGCATTCTTTCTAATGGTGCATTGGTTAGGCCCTCTAACGGATTATTAAAAATTTAAGGTTCGAATTTTAGCTGCAGCCTGCGGTGCACGGTAAGGGATTTTCCTTCCCGTGAAAAGCAGATCTACCATACTGGTCGGTGTGCTGATGCCGACTAAAATAAAAGAAAACAAACTTTTGTTTTTTTTAATGAATGATTAACCAATTATTGATTCACTTTTATGAGCTATTGTGAACACTGATGCTTGTCATTGTCACACAAACAAAATAAAAATAAAAATAATACTTTTGTTGTTTTAACAAATCTGGCAACTTTCAATTTCAAACAAATTCAAGCACTTTTAATTTTGTAAAAAATCTTGCATATTGTAAGTTCAACACATTAGTTAACTTTTAAAATAATTTTAATTAATAAACATACTATTACTATAAGGCTTATTTTATTGTTTCAATAATTTTTTTAATCAAATAGTTGATATATTGATATTTTTATTATTTAAAAATTCATAAAAATCGTTACTAACGTCCCTTATAATGTGTTAAATTTGTTATGAAAATGAATGCACAAGTCACGTTTAAGTAAATAGTTTTGTTCTGACCTTTCCATAAAATGAAGAGTAGATAAATAAATACACGACGACTTAGAGTATGTATGAAAATGTTATTTATATATTATGGTACTCTCAACGTATAGTCTTGATGCATCTTGGTACCCTGGGATAGGGTGTCATAGTTAGGTCCTTTTATGATAAGTCAGAGATTTAAAGTTTTAAACTTAGCTACGGTATATTATTGAAAATTTTTCTTCTTAATATGTAGTGGATCTGAGAATGTTGGCAATCAAGTTGAGTATCCATGTGCACTTACCTGGTTTATCCTCGCGGTCGATGGAAAATTTTTATGGGATCAGATCAGTTGTCCTAGGTTTGAACTGGTTAATCTTTGAAGATTCAACCTCTTAACATATTGAATTTACCAACCTGTGCGATATAATATGCTTTGAATCAAATTTCATTAATATTCTATTCATTTTGTTTTTTTTTTATTAGGGTTTCTGTATTGGTTAGTTAATTGAGTGTTATAACATCTTGTTGGTGTTAAAACTAATACAGGTAAAAGTTAATATCTATATATCATTAACTGTGTTCAACAAATTGAACGCGTTAAACTATGAATTTTTTATATAAATTTTTTTTATATGCATGCACCTACCGTTGCATGAGTTTTTATATATAAACAATAATAATAATTTATATAATAAATATATTTAAAATTATTATTTTTATTTATTTTAAATAATAATTATTTAAATTATATAAATAAAATTAAAATTATATTTATTTAATATAAAATAAGAAT
>JBAMIE010191668.1:0-11954 GCA_037177295.1 Kaempferia parviflora | reverse complement strand
CTAACCCATCTTTTTCATATTACAGAGGATACGAGATTTGCTTAATCAGATTGCATTGATGAACCGTATTATAAATGCCCACGAAGTCTCTGTCCTGAGGAACATCTGAAAATATATTCTTATATGCCTGACTACGTTTCTGTTCTCTCCTTGGGCATCCAAACTGAGTCTCCCAACGGGATTTCACCATTTGCCCTCTCTATGTAGTTGTTTTCTTTCCTCTACATTTGTTAAAGACATTTCCGATAGATAGATAAGAAATAATGCACATTTTTGGGTGGTTGTAAATAAATTTATGCTAAAAAAACAATGTCATTTTTGTATTCATTGCAGCAGATATAGGAGCATGTCAAATTCAACACATGACTGCACTAAACAGAATTGTAACGACTGATAGAGGAAAAAACAAAGAAGCGCCGAGTGAATCAAAGTAGAGCAAGTCTCGCTGGGATGCGATTAACTTTTTAGCATCGCTGGGATCATATTAATAAAATGAGTCTTAAGCGTTAATTGCTTTGTTTGTTTACAATTAATTAGAAGATCAACTTTCAGCCATTCTTGGGCCATATGATCTTGGACTGTTAATGGGCCTTGTCAGCCCAACACTTATACCATCTCTAGATAGACTTAATTGGGATGACCACATCCGCTATTCCTTAGTCAATCGATCGTAGCCGTTCGCGGCGATTTATGGTCCACGTGGATGGCTTTCACCGGGGCCCGCCGGTAAGGAGCCAATGGGGATGGTCGTCAACGGAGAGGCGCACAACGTAAATCGATCCCGTCGCAGGACGACCAACCCCTCCTCCGCCGTGGCCGGATCCTGCTTTGCAATCGCCTCGATGGACCGCGCGAGGAATCGGCGCTCCGCCGCCATCTCCTTCCTCTTCGTCCTCTCCATCGCCGTAGATGCCGCTGGACCGGCGCCGGGAGCTCCGCTCCACTCCCTCGCTGGGCCACCTCACTTGGTTCTGCCGCTAGTCCTCTCCCGCGCGAATTCAACTCGCCGATCCCCCAGTTCGAGGCGCTTTCTTTCCCGTCAACTTTCAGCCAACGCTCGGATGAGGCTCTACGACGATCTCCTCACCAACGGGTGCGCCTCTCTCCCTATCGTCCTTTCCTCGTCCGCTGCGCTTTACATTTGAATTTTTTTTATAAATAAAATAGGATAATTCCGATTAATGTATCGCAGATCTCGTTATGGAATACACAATTGAGCCTCTGTTTGATAATTATTTTCTTTCCGTTTGTTTTCTTGTTTAGGTATTACACTACGAGGCTCTTTATCGGCTCGCCGCCTCAAAAATTTGCTTTAATTGTCGATTCAGGGAGTACGGTCACATATGTTCCTTGCTCCACATGCGAGCAATGTGGGAATCATCAGGTTTTTTTTTTTCCGTCTTAGATCTCTTCTTTACATCCCATTTATACGACGAGAGACAGCTTTTCTGACATTCACAAGTTAATGGTTCCTCGAAGTTCCCTTCCCTTCCCTTCCTTTATTGTGTCTAAATTCTTGAATTGATGTAGAAATGTAAAACGATATACCAAAAATTTAAAACCTATTTCCTTCTTGGAATGCATACCAAGTATACTGCGTCAGTTTAGACAATTTTAATTATCATATCTACCAAATAATAGTATGTGGCGCACTTTATTTAGGTTACCTTGTGGAATTAACAAGTTACTTTTTTGCCGGACCATGAATTATGCACATGTTCATAATCATAGTGAAAACTAATTGAAAGTTGGAATTACGTGCTAAACATCCTAAATGGTTAAAATATTTCTAAAGATTATTAGAGAGGATCCAACTTCATGTCATTATATACATTTCACAAAAACTTACTATTTTTATATTGTGATGTTTTTTTCTCGTTCGCAACAAACCAACTTTTAGAGTGCAAAACATTAGAAAAATTTTCTATTGCACAAATCATGCAACAATATAAGACAAATGGTAGTGGCTAGGTGTCATTTAAAAATTTGTTTATTCTAGATATGTTTGATAGTCTAGTAGGTCTCTACTCTCTACCCAGAATAGAGAAATAGAATCTTGCCTGCATTTTCTGGTCTTTCATCTCGATCCTTGATAGTTTGGAACTTTGGCTATGCTTGAGCCTATTTGAGTATTTGGAGATGGTTTTCTTATTGAAAATTGGATTTTTCTTTTTAAGTTGGATTCTTCAAAGTTCCACTAGCGAAATGTATCTTAATCTGAAGTATTATGATTTTTCTGTAGCAAACTCGTACTTAATTATTTTATTCCCGTTTCTTCTTTTATCAAGTGAATTCTTCTATTCATCAGAAAAGCCTCTTATATGATACATCTGTTAATTTTTAGGCGTTCCATTTTCCTTCAACAAATGAACTGAATCCTTTTCTGTTACATTTTTTTTTTTTGGGATTCTGAGCTGTTAGTCCTATCCATGCACTTAGCACACGTACAGCCATTGTGCAGTCTTTTGTATTTCAGGTGGTATTTACACTTCAATAAAGTACTGTAGTAAAGTAGAAACTCTGTAGTTAGCGCACACTTCCTTTGCTTCACACAGTGGAGTATTATTTTCCTAGTTCATTAACTAGATGACAAGAAGACTATTTAACCTGGCTTTATTCATTACCTTTTATCTTAGCCTACACCTAGCAGATTTGGTCAATGTTTCTTCTGATCTATATTTCATCTTGTTCTGCAGGACCCAAGATTTCAACCTGATTTATCAAGCACATATAAACCTGTAAAATGCAATGTTGCTTGTACCTGCGACCAGGATCAAAAGCAGTGTACTTATGAGAGGCAATATGCTGAAATGAGCTCTAGTACTGGTGTGCTTGGCGAGGACCTTATATCATTTGGAACAGAAAGTGAACTTAAACCTCAGCGTGCTACTTTCGGGTGTGAAAATTCTGAAACTGGTGATTTATTTAGTCAACATGCCGATGGCATAATTGGTCTGGGTCGTGGACCGCTCAGTATAATGGACCAACTTGTTGAAAAGGGTGTTATTGGTGATTCATTTTCTTTATGCTATGGAGGGATGGATATTGGTGGAGGTACAATGGTTCTTGGGGAGATAACCCCACCTACTGACATGGTGTTTTCCCGATCAGATCCTGGTCGAAGGTATGCCATATCTGCATTTATATGAATAAAGAACACTAGAATTTCTCTCCATATACATTTAATGCATCTCCCAGATTTTTTTTTTTTAATCTCCGGATGGCAACAGTTCATACTACAATATCGAGCTCAAGGGAATAGATGTGGATGGTAGGCCACTGCAAATAGATTCAAGAATATTTGATGGTAGGCATGGCACAGTCATGGATAGCGGAACCACATATGCATATCTACCAGAGGAAGCATTTATAGCTTTTCAAGATGCTGTAAATATCTCTTTACTTTTCTGTTTAACATGTTTTATTTGCACGAGTAACAACGGTAATAGGTATTGGATATTTCAAGTATGTTTCAGTTGGCATCAGTGAACCTATACGAACATTCATAGTTTAATAATCTATTGTCATTATATAATAATGTTTCTGTTTGCAAGTTGAAATATTATAGTGGACATTACCATATGCAACTATGTTGAACTTGGGGATTTAATGGTAGAAAAATCTTATTTAACTGTTGGGGTTGGGATCAACAATGAAACTTAAAAGTTGGACTGTCTAACTGCTGAAAATATTTGATGGTGGGAAAACAATATTGACTATATCATTCAACTCCCATAAATAAAATCTTCCCATATAATATGCAACGGCTTTCTTCACTTCTCAATTTTATCTAATATTTTTAGCTTATTTTGACAATTAATATTCAATTTGATTAATCTTTTGTTTGATAGAACTTTTAATTGGCACCTGGAAGTACACTGCTCATTCTGCTTTCCCGTTTAGAGTAGCTGATGATTGTTTGTGAATGTTGTATTAGCTACGAAGATTCTTTAATATTTTCCAATTTCATAGCTAGGATGAAATTGAAAATTTTTTAACTTGATTTTACTGCACTATGGGCAGGGTAGTAATGTGTTAGTGACTCAGTTTCCCATACAAAAACTCGAAATTCATCCATCTTGTACGCCAAATATGTATTTCTTAGGTTATGGAATTCAAGTCTACCTTCTTAATATGGAACAGAAGCCTAGCTTTATAGCCTGTTGGAATGGAATAACGCAGTTACCTTATTTAAACATATTTTCTTTTATCTAGCTTGTTAGTAGGGTCAATACCAATAGATTATGTCAATGTCTAAAGGAAGAAATACATAACAAAATATGCTAGAAGTTTAAACAAAATGTTAACCAAAACGAAACTTTCTGTTGTTGGTAATGATGACTAAGAAATCAAAAGAATCCTGAATCCTCTATATCTGTACACATCAGTTATATACTTTTAGTGGATTCAGGTTTGGCTTTCTAGTTGTTCTGGAGTAGGGAACAAACTGATTTTTTTTTTCTAATTTGGGGTTCAGTGGTATCCCAGTCAAAACTAAACTTTCTGTTGTTGTAATGGCTAAGAAATTAAAAGAATGCTGATTCCTCTATATTTGTACACATCAGTTATATGCTTTTTTAGCGGATTCAGGTCTGGCTTCCTGGTAGTTTTAGAGTAGGAAACAATAGAAGTATTCTTTTTTTCTTCGAAATTTGGGGTTCAGTGCTAATTCTAGCAGTAAATGATTCAATTATGTATACTTTTCTATATGCGGATCTTGAATCTACCTGATGTAAAGAAAACAACAGGAAATGGAAATTTTTATAGTTTTTCATTTAAATTTAATATCATTGTTTGTTGTTTCATTTTCATCATTTGCACTCAATCTCTAATGGCTTATCTTTTGGTACCTACTTGAAACCTATCCAGGGATGTTAATTCCAATTGGTTTTCAGATACTTAAAAATTATGCTGAGCTTTGATTGCGGATGCATCCACCCCAATAAACGGCTAAGTGTTTACTAATTAGAGATTGGTTTCAAGGTAAACAAAAAAATAAAAAATAAAATAAAAGAAAAGAAAAGAAAAGAAAAGAAAATATAATATAATATAATATAATAATAATAATAATAATAATAATAATAATAATAATAATAATTTGTTGAAGGTTCATAAGTAGTCATATTAAAATTTGATCCAGATATAATATGGCTACAGAATAGTGAAGTTGAACTTTTCTGAATTACCTACTCATGAGTGTCATCTATTTGTTCATGCATATATTAACAATTGAAGCTAAGCTACACAACTTAGATATATTCTTGGATTAACATTACCTCACATCTCACAGATCCTGAGCAAGTTACAATCTCTTAAGCAAATTCCTGGACCTGATCCAAATTATAAAGATATTTGCTTTTCTGGCGCCGGAAGGTATCATAGCCATTCATTTTAGAAATTTATTCTGCTTACAAATGTGTGATTCTGTTAGTTATGCATTATATTAAAGACCTTGAAACTGTTCCCAGTGATGCCTCTCAACTTTCAAACATCTTCCCAAAGGTTGATATGGTATTTGGCAATGGAGAAAAGCTAACACTTTCACCAGAGAACTACTTGTTTCGGGTAAGTATATATATAAATTTATATAGTAATTTAGCAGATGGATGTTGCCTTTTTAGTGTGGCTTGCTTGTATGTTGTTATAAATTCTTTTAAATAACTTTTTTTCCCATCATCTTTTTTGTGTTTTGGCATCCTCAAGCACTCAAAGGTTAGCGGTGGTTATTGCCTAGGAGTTTTTCAGAATGGAAGAGACCAAACGACACTTTTGGGAGGTACAACAATTGTTCTCCTAAGACCTTTAGTTTAATAACACCCATTTATGTTAGCTTCATTCCTCTATAAATTCAACCATGTTACTTCTATACTAATATTAATATCTAATTTTAAACTTGTATTTTCTTGTTCCTATTTCAGGTATTGTTGTTAGGAATACACTGGTCACTTATGATCGTCAGAATGAGAGAATTGGATTTTGGAAAACCAACTGTTCTGAATTATGGGAGAGATTACATATGGGTGGAGCCCCATCACCTGCACCTTCACTGAAAACAAATTCCACCATATTTGATTCACCTGCTCCTTCTCCTAGTGTTTTGCCAGGTAAGAAAGTTATCCGCTTGCAGGCTAGTCAGCAATGATTATTACTTAAAGATTTATATAAATTTCTATATAAATCAAATATTCTCAATACAGTTTTAGAGTTATAAATTTGTTATGTAGTTGAATAATGTCTTTAAGCATATTCTCTAGCCCAAAGTAATTTATCCTTCAAATAAATAACATGGTTTTCTCTTGATTTTTCGCTTCACTCAGATCAATTCGAAATTGGGCTTATAGCCTTTGAAATGTCTCTGAATATTACATATGCCGAACTATTGCCCCACACAAAGGAACTAGCAGTGCTAATTGCGAATGAGTTGGGGATCAATACAAATCAGGTAAGAGTGAACTTTTAATTGACATCTTAAGGGCCTCACTTGTCTGTACAAGTTGGAATTTAGTCTAGCTGATGAAAGACTAAGCTACTACTTCATTTTGGCGACTGGAGACCTGATATTTCTGCACATCAAGAATTGGATGTTTCTAGATATTATTGTACTTGATTCCAAGTAACAGCTGAAGGAGTAATTTATTGCTTTACAGGTTCATTTGGTAAATATTACAAGTGAGGAAAACACTACCCGACTAAGGTGGGAAATTTTTCCAAATGGGTCTTCTAATTACTTTTCTAGTTCAACAGCGACGGTAACAATTCTCTTCAGAATCTTTTTGGAGTTTTACATGTCATGATGCCTCTGAATTGGACTACAAAATTGCAGAATATTATATCCCGGTTAACTGAGCATCAAGTTCACCTTCCAGAACATTTTGGAAGTTATCAGTTGGTTGGATGGAACGTTGAGCCTCCTTCAACAAGGTACTAACATTTCTTCTTAGTTGGCTTTTCTACTATTTTTTGTTTTCTTCTGTTGTACATTATACTAGAAAACTGAAACTAAAGAACTTTTTTGCTTATAACTCTACTTGGTTTTTCTTCTGTTTCCTTTTGTTTTCCATTATACTAGAAAACTTAAACTAAAGAACTTTTTTGCTTATAATTTCTACCCAGGTTCCTGTTGTTTTCTAGGCGAAACATTTGACTGTTAAATACTGCAATATCCATGCTTAAAAGTGATAGGAATAGTTATGCTAAAGAATACTTTGGCCTTTTGACTTAGGCCACCAGTGTTGCTGTGCCGGATACCATGCGATCCGATTAAGGACACATTAAAGATTTGGCATGTCTGTCAAATGTTGTAGGTTTACCACCCCACCCCATGATTCTAGCTGAAGGATTAGGATAGGATTTCCCTTGTCAGTTTTCATGCAATGCATGATTTAACAAGGGTCATCAACTTTCATATATCATTTCTCTTATCACCTCCAGTTGGTTCAGGAAATTGGATCGTATTACCATAATAAGGTACACTCTCTGCTATTATAGTTGGTTGATTGTTGACATGTCATAAGTGGATCTTAGTCTTGGTTGTTTGTTTAAATATTATGTGAACACACCATGTTGGAAGGTTAAATCTATTCTGGGGCTATTTGACAAAAAAAATGCTGACTTTTTGGTCTAGTTTTATGAATCTGCAAATAGTTGGTGCTTTGGAGGATTCTCCCTTACTCTTGTTTCCAATTAATTTGGATTGGCTATACAATTTGAACATCAACTGGAGATTTTTATTTGTCATTCCTAACTCAAGGTTCTACACTATACAGAACATGGTGGGGGAAGCATGCAGTGGCTGTTATTGCAGGAATATCACTTGTGATTTTGCTCAGTTTTTCGACCCTCTTCGTATGGTACTTCTGGAGGCAGAGGAATGGATTCAATACATATAGGTCCGTGGATGCACCTGTTCCTGAACAAGAATTGCAGCCATTATAAACCATGCAGCTCGATTCAACCAAACACTGTACCATTTTCATTCCCAACACAAAACAAACTGTCACCAGGGAAGCTCACATGATATAGTAGCGAAAGAGAGCTGGTAGGTTGCCATGAAGAGATACTGCAATGGCATCAATGATCCGTATTTTTCTTATGTTTTAACAGGACGGAGTACATAAATAAGGAGGCATCATATTTTTCTGTCTGATTAATTTTTTCTTTTGTTAAAAAATGTAAGCTCATTCAATGACTCAGCATAAAGTGAACTATAACAGAGTTAATAGGCAGGTTACCTCTAGACTCAAACGTGGTTTGCTTTTCTTGCAAGATTGAAGTATCATAATCAACAGTTACTTTGTCCTACTTTATGTATCATGCTTGCCATGAACAAACATTTTGCAGTAAAGGTCTCATTGGAATGCTCAACTTTCTGTCATTCACTGTCCGTTTCAAGATTCCGATTCTGAGCCCGGGAAGTTCCATTCAATATCCTTTCACATGTCGCAGGAACCTAAACCATGTTAGACTCTGCTTGCTCGTGAAGAATATCTTTGAGCTGTGACTTGACTTTTTTAGAGAATGGCATGGACAAATAGAAATGATAAAAGCCATTTATCTAGGCTTTTGGTACTATCTCATCGTTTCAATGCTACATAAATTTAGAGGACTTTTTATTTTCTCATGCTAGAAGAAAATCTGTGGCATGTTAACGTTCATCTTAGGCAATTTAGTATCATCGCCCCTGAAATAGGTGCAGACAAATAAATCATAAAGAGTTTCGCCCCGCAACAATAGGGCATTCCATAAAGGACAGCCTAATAACTTTGAAAGAAGACAGATCGAAACACAAGGGGTGGTCTACCTTCCCTATATATTTTTATTTATTCACTAAATAAACTTAAAACACTATAAATATTATTGTTATTTTCCACTTAATTACATGGATCTCTTTCTCATGCATGGCATTGATTATGACAAATTCGTTAAAGGAATGGATTGGATTGGTGAGCATCATGACACGTAGGACTTCACGTGGTGGGGCCTACATTATATTATATATATCTATAGTCTGACCTTATATTAACGCCTGTGAGGCATATCCATGATCACACACGACAAAATTTACTTTTTTATTTTAATCTCCCTTATTTACATATAACAATTTTCACTCTTCTATCCTAAATTAAAATAAAATTATTTTTCCCATAATTATACGCAGTGATAACAAAATTCTTTCATCTCTCTTCTATAATTATATACAATTGGAGTAACTGTCACAATTATTGTAACAATTACTTTAGAATTGGAGTAACTGTCACAACTATTGTAACAATTACTTTATCGTAATTGTCATAACTATTTTTCTCTCTTTATATATAGAGAAATGTTACCATGTCCGACTTTATATGAGCGACCATGAGCAATATCTGACGCGGCAAAAGTTAATTTTTTAATCTATCTCACATGAATGCAACAACTTTTCTTTTTTTCCTCTCTCATCTACATGTAGTAACTTTCCTCTTTTTTTTCTTTCATCAACATGTAATATTTTTTTTCTCTCTTTCCTCTGCAATTATTGTAGCAGTTACTATTACGTTGTGGCAGCTACTTTAAAGTAACTGCTACACTTATTATTATTTTTTTTTAAAAAAAGGTAAATCCGTTACCTTAACGGCCCCACGTATATGGAGGGAGGTTCATGCAAGTACATAGGCGAAAGGTGCTACACTTATTTTAAAGTAACTACAAGACCTTGTGGCAGCTATTTTAGTTGTAACACTTAATTTGAAGTAGCTACCATAAATGCATACAATTATAGGAGAGAGAAGAATATAATTTTGTTACAATTGTATATAATCATGGGAGAGAGAATTTTATTTTAATTCAACATGAAAAGAGAGAAAATTATTATATGCAAATGAAGGAGAAAGAAAGAGATTAAAAAAAATTAAATTTCACGTATGTTATCATCCACGTTGGATATTATTCATTGATGGTAATATCTTATATATTAGTCATCAATCTCTCTCCTGTGGGGTGCGTTGGATATCATTCACAGTGGTACAACAAGCGTCAATCGGACTTCAAATTTGGCGTAATTTCTATTACATCCTCAACGACTGTATTTTGGATTTTCAATGTGTTATGTGTATCCTTAGCGCTTGTGATACATACCGTAACTTACTAAAAGCATCCAGGGCCGTCTCTGACCACTGCGAGCATGTTCGCCGGCGCACGTTGCATCGGCGAGAGAACTATCAACGGGGAAGATCTCTTCGTGCTCAAGCTCTGCGCGGATGGTCCCGCCGAGATCATCCGCCACGTCCTCTTCGACTAATTCAGCCAGCGGACAGGACTCCTAATCCACATCGAAGATTCCCACCTCACGCGCATCCAATCCAACGCCGCCGGCGACTCCATCTACTGGGAGACCACTATCGACTCATTCCTCGACGACTACCGTCCCGTGGAAGGCGTAATGATCGCCCATTCCGGCCGATCAGTGGTCACTCTCTTCAGATTCGGCGAGATGGCGATGAGCCACACCAAAACCAGGATGGAGAAGGCCTGTACCATCGAGGAGGTGGCCTTCAACATCGCCGGCCTATCGGCGGACTGCTTCTTTCCTCCGGCGGACACAGGATCGATTGTTAATTAGTGTTCACTCCATGCATGAACTAATTCCTACTCACTAATTAACCGTGGAATTTCACGTTCTCACGAGCTTTCAGAATCGTAAAAATGGTATTGCAATTGATACGGCGAATAGGAGAACACCTTGGGGAAGGATCTAGGGTCAATCGGAAATATGTAGCAGTTAATGTTCCAAGCAAGTCAAAACTCCAAGTAATTAGCCCGGCCTAATCTTCTCCCCGCAGGCGACTAGTGGGTCTTCTTAAAACTATTCCTAGAATCATGCTTTTCACTCGGCTATTTTAACGGGGCTTCGCTTCTCATTCTCTTCTGATCGATTACCATAGATCGGACAGACTCTCAAGAGATTCACTCATCGGTTCTACTGGACATTCACGAGACTCCGCTCCCCGTCCTCCCCTGATCGTATACCGTCAAACAGATAGGCTCCTAAGGGGCCCAATCCACAGTTTTGCCAAACATCCACGGGGCTTCGCTCCCCATCATCTCCGATCAGACAGACTCCCAAGGGACTCCCTGCGCCTAAACCATCTTCTCACTAACGGCTCAAGGGGATCCTTGGCCCATGGATCCAATGGGCTCCCTGGCCATAAGCCCAATGGACTCCCTAGCCTGAAAGCTAAGTTTGTCAGGAAATCAAAGGATATGTATCTTGGCACAAATACGCCATATCCTCCATAGGGATGGCAATGGGTAAAATTTGGGTAGGATTTTATATCCTCATACTCATCCCTATTTATTATATTCATACTCATACTCATCCCCATACCCATCGGGTATTCAACTTTCATACACATCCCCATACCCGTAGGAGGATTGTGTATCCATACTCTACCCATCATCCTATCACTACTTACCATTCTCTTTTTTTTTAAAAAAAAATTATTTTAATGTACTTGTATGTTTTCCTCGTCTCATGCTCCTTTGATCATGTGGGCATTTCTCATAGAAAAGAAAATAAGATACGTAGTGGTGACTAAATAAAGAGGCAAACTAAGTTTTTTCCATGAAACAGAGTAGCTGCCACAAGTTGTGGTAGCTAGTAATTGCCACAACTGCTATAAGTTGTGGCAGCTAGTAATTGCCACAAGTTGTGGTGCTAGTGCTACTTTAAAGTAGCTGCTTAACTGTATGCAATCATAGGAGAGAGAAGAAATAATTTTGTTACAACTGTATGCAATCATGAGAGAGAGAATTTTATTTTTATTTAATATGAAAGAGAAAAAGTTGTTACATGCATATGAGAAAATGAGAGAAGGATTAAAAAAAATTAATTTTACTCTGTCACATCATCCACGTTGGATGTCGTTCACAGTCACACATGAAGGGTAACATTCTTGTGTGTGTATCAGGTATCGGGT
>JBAMIE010191657.1:0-11954 GCA_037177295.1 Kaempferia parviflora | reverse complement strand
TTAAAAGAATAATTTTTCTAAGATTTGGGATACCAAGAGTAGTGATAAGTGATGGGGGATCACACTTTATTGAAAAGCAATTTGAGACTATGCTCCGAAAGTATGAAGTAAATCATAGAGTTGCAACTCCTTATCATTCTCAAACCAGTGGGCAAGTGGAGATTTCAAATAGGGAGATCAAGGCAATTTTAGAAAAAAATAGTTTCAATTTCTTGCAAGGATTGGGCTTTAAAGTTAGATGATGCATTATGGGCATATCGTACTCTTATAAGACTCCTATCGGAATGACACCATTTAGACTTATTTATGGTAAAGCTTGCCATCTTCCAGTGGAATTAGAGCATAAGGCATTTTGGGCAATTAAAAAGTTGAATTATGATTTGAAAGAAGCCAGAGATAAAAGGAAATTACAATTAAATGAGCTTGATAAAATAAGATTAGATTCTTATGAGCATGCCAAGTCTTATAAAAAAGGACAAAAAAATGGCATGATAAGCATATTATACATCGAGAATTTCATGAGGGGGATTTAGTATTATTGTTCAACTCAAGGCTTAAACTTTTTCCAGGAAAACTCAAATCGAGATGGACCAGGCCATATTTAGTACAAAAGGTTTATCCGTATAGTACAGTGAAAATTTGGAATAGAGACTCAGGTCAATTCAAAGTAAATGGACACAGATTGAAGCATTACTATGTAAGAGAGTCTTTTGTTGAGACAGAGCATTTATATTTCTCTGAATCACGACCTCCAAAAGAGGGGTGGAAATGGTCAAGCTTAATGACCTTAAATGAAGTGCTTCTTGGGAGGCAACCCAAGCAATATCTTTTAAAGTTTTGTTTGATTGTTAGTTTCATTCTTTTAGTAATTAATTCACTTTTGTGTTTTGTTGGTACCGTGGAGGTGTTCATCAATAACTTGGAGGGTTTTCAAGAATGTTAAGTTTCTTCAAGAAAGGAAGAAGTAAGGAGGATGATCAAGAAGATGATTTGGGGAGATTTAAAGGGATCCAATTTGTAAGGAATGGTGGTAAAGGAAAGGAGAAGATGGAGAATAGAGTCATATCAAGAGGTTGTTCTAAAGGTAATGATTTAGACATTGTTTGTATTGATGAAATGCAAAGTTTTCGTCTTGATTCCTTAATGAAACGCTCTATTAATTCAACTAGGTATATGGATTCCCCTACTTTAGGTGTTTTAGGTTTTGATGATGATATTGAATATCTTTTAGAAAGGATTGGTTGGTTCAACCTCATGAAAATGAATCATCCTACATTCCCTAGGATTACATTGAAAATTTTAAGTTCAATAAATTTTGATGAAGTGTATGGTGATGGGATAATTTCCTTTAGACTTTTTAATACATCTTACACATGGACTTTAGAAGAGTTTAATACTTATTTTGGTTTACCATGTGATAGAACAGGAGTTGTACCTCATAGTTTTAATAGAAACTCATTTTGGTGTGCTATAAATGATTACTCTAGTTTCATTCCATCTGCTTCAAAATCCGTACACATTATTAACCCTATTTTCGTTACATGCAATAAGCTATGAGATATGTAGTTTCTGGTCAAGATGATAATGATAGCTCGGTACATCAAGTTGACCACTTTCACTTATGAGCTATGGTAAAGGATGTTAGGGTTAATTCGGGATCTTTCTTGTTAAACACTTAGTTAAACTTGAAAATTTTACTCACAAGAGTCCAATTGTTATAGGAGGTTTACTTACTCACTTTGCTATAGTATTGGGTTTTGATTTAGAAGGATTAGATATGGTTGGAGATTCTTTTAAACTTGACTTAACATTTCTTCTAAACAAACATGTAATCAAGAATGATCCTAAGAAATTTATAATAAGTTTAAAAAATAACAAAAGCTTGACATTGCCAAATAGGGAATTAACTATAATTAAAATGATTGAGAATTAGACTTTAAAAAGGGCTTTAGAACTTCCAAATTCTCCTAAATTTGTAGCTCCATCTTTTGATTTTTCTGAACTTCATGTAGAAATTAAGAATGAAATTGATAAAATTCATCCGTATTTTGATAAATTTTGTAGTAAGATGGGAGAACACAAATGGATGACAGAGGAAAGTTTCAAGATTTTGAGTGATTATTTTAAATGTGAAGATGATTTAATGCAATGAATGTTATTATTTTTGAATGAGTTTAGGTATAAAATGAGTTAGATGCAATCAAATGTTCATGCAATTTTTGAATATTATATGTTCCTAACAAAGATTAAAAGATTCCCCAAAGTTCTTGGATTTTCTGGTTTCCTTGCTCTTTATCTACCACCACGATAGTTTCTTGGGACAATGAAATGTCTAAGTCTGAGGGGTGTCTAGGTGTTCTAGATGTTTAGAGTAGAGTCTTGAGATGTGTGTCTTGTTTTGTTGTGTGATTGCTTTGTTATGTGATTGTGTTGTGTTGCATGTAGTATTAGTTGGCCATAGAGTACATACACTTTTATTCTTTTACTACTGACTTGGACTTTGAGTAAAACCATGTGCACGCTTATTGCTAGACTTGTGCATTTATTCTTGTTAATGCTAGTATGTGCAATGGATTGTTTTTCTATATCTTAAGTCATATGAAGTAAGCATTTGATTTATATTGATGGAGTGTTTTTTGCCTACCTTAAGGATATCTTTCACATTTTGCCAACTTTGATAGTAGATAGTCTTGAAAATAGTAATGATTCATTAAACATGATTTGTACTTGAAGTTTTCATGGTGATTCTTTAAACTTTATTTTGGTTACTAGATGTGGCTCAAGTCATTAAATGCTCATTTGGAAAAATGAATCCCAACATTTACATTATTGCTTATGTGAAAGTACTCAAAAAGCTAAATCATGAATAAAAAAAAAAAGAAGAAGAAGAAGCAAGCAAGCAAAAGCGTGGCTTTGAAATAAGGGATTAAAAATTTGTTATCATGAGTGGAAAGCTAGTATTTTCCCCTTTGAGACCGAATTAGGTTACTCCAGAAATGAATACTTTATTTCTTTTGACTTGAGCACACCTTTGAGACCTTGGGTTGATTAAAGAATATAAACCAAGCATGTGGCAGGTAAGTGCCTATTACCGAGAATGGATAGGAAGAGATGGTTAAATGATAACTTGACTAGGAGTAAGAATTGAAGCTTGATAAGTTTTGGTCACTTATTGCACTAAGCACGGAGACGTGAGTTTAGGTGCATACAATCCAATTTTGTGAACATGCTTACCATTATAATTGTATGATAGAGTTAGACTTCCTCATTTCACATTATGATACATTCCTTCATTGCATAAAGCTAGTTGGTGGGTTAAGTCTGGGGGTGTGATGTGCGTAGATTGTACACAAAATTATGGAACATTATTGCACATCAATTTGCTTTTCTTGAGTATGATTTACGTATATCGCATTCTCTCTTGTGTATTTCTAGCATAATTACTTCCTTTTGTTCGGAGATCTACTTTCGGTTAGTTTGTATTGTAGGATGCATATTTTGGAGCATATTTACATCTTTTGCGTACATTTACGGACAATACGGAGAAGCACCAGGACAGCCGGGAGTTGGCATGGTTACACAAGGACTTTTCCACAGATGCACGGCCGTGTGACCCTTACACGGCCATGTGACTGTTGATGCAATCATGTTTTGATGTGTGTGTCAAAATGGTTTAAGTTAGGTTTCATATATGTTTGACATGTTTACTTGAGTGTTACAGGATCTTAGTGTTGGAGCAATCTAGTGCCCTAGGTTTTGATATTTGGGCAAAGGTTTAAGTTAGGTTATTGTTATATCTAATATGCATAATTGAGTGTGCAGGATATTAGTACAGCAAGAGAAGTCCAAGTATGATCTTGGCAAAGAAGGAAAAGCCCAAGTGAGAGGCTTGGCTTCATAAGTCCAAGGAGGAGCCTTGGCGGCATAAGCCCAACCAAGACTTGGCATATGGAGGATTCGACAACAAGGACCGAGGCCGATGGAAGCATCTAGAAGACAAGACGCAAAGGATGGGGAGGCATCCGAGGGGCGCAATGCTGATGGAAGATGGCTAGAAGGCTAGGTTAGGTTGGTCGGGTGAGAATGAGTGATGTGTGAGCTGTACCAGTCGCCTGGTACTATGACCAGGCGACTGATGGGTGAAAACGGGAGCAAACAGAAAAATTGATCGAGTAACCAAGCTGTGACCAGGCAACTGGACCAGGCGCCTAGTCCCTGACCAGGTGCTTGCATCAGTCGCCTGGTCCCTTGACCAGGCGACTGGTGCAAGGGAAAACTAGCCGTTTTGGCAAGTCATTTGTGACCGTTGAGGAACCAGTCGCCTGGTGCTTGGACCAAGCAACTGGTGGCGGGCAGAACAGCTTTTGAGGAAAGCTTTTTGCCTATATAAACCAAGGTTGGTTCCTTGGTTAAGGTTGACAAAAATTGATGTGGTGAACATCAGTTTAGTAGTATTTGTACGATTGAGTTGCCGAGAGCTCTCGGAGAGTTGTGGCGAGGTTTCTCTACCCACAAGGAGCTACACGAGATAGCCGGAGTTTTCGAGGACTCATTCACCGACGGATTGGCTTGGGTTCGTCGACCTTACGGACAAGCCATGGAGTAGGAGTAAGTGATCTCCGAACCATGTTACACAAACGTGTTAGGGTTTGTATTCTTATCTTTCCTTGTTAGTCTCTTTTGTATTTCCGCTGTGAACACTAACAATAGTAGGAAGATGACAAGTTTGGGGAGTCGAGCTATTCACCCCCCTCTAGCCGACGGTCAAGGTCCCAACACTTAGATCACTGAAGAACCTCATTTAGGGGCTCCGTCGATGAGTTAGTGAAGGATGGCGCATCCGAGGGACCGTAGATATGGAAGCACCGGAGTGGAGCCAAGGAAGCAGACTTCAAGGGCGAGTGAAGGATGGCATGGAGATGAGTCGTAGGCTCGTATGCATCCGAGGGACGAGGCCAGAAGAAGAGAGCTTCAAAGTGCAACTCCGAGAAATGAGTGGAGTGATTGTATAACTGCACCAGTCGTCTGGTCGAAGTACCAGGCGACTAATCCCCAAATTTGATCGAACAGAAAGATTGGGCGCATGAAATAGGCGCCTGATCTTCTGGAGCAGTCGCTTGCTCCTGAGAGTAGGCGACTGGTCGTATAGTCATTAGGCTTCTAGCTAGCCGTTGAGGTAGCCGTTGAGAGGGAAGCAAGTGTCTGGTCATGGGACCAGGCGACTGATGCAGAGTGAGTGAGCTTTTTCAGCTCACTCTCTCCTCTATTTAAATGGGAGCTTTGTCCACGAAATGGGCTAATGTTTCCCTGCTATTTTGTGCTCTAAAGTCCTTCTCTTCCTCCCACATTCACTTCTACTTGTAAGAGGAAGAGAACTTTGATTATGAGAGGTTTGATCTCACCGAGAAGAGATCAAGTTCTTATTGGAAAGCTCTCGATGTGTGAATCATTGGATTAGTCATCTCCTTGGAGGTGGATACCAAGTAAGTCTCCTTGTGTTAGCATTGTTCTTATTGAGTTCTATTTCCACTGAGCTAACCCTAGGAACAAGAGGAAAACCGGCCACTACAAGATCCAACAAGATCGACTCTTGTGGACCCTTGGATTAGTCATCTCCGCTGGAGGTGGATACCAAGTAAAAGGTTTGGTGTTAACATTGTTTTGATTTGTAATTGTATATTTTCCACTGCGCTAACCTCCTTGGAAGACAAGTACCGACTATCCGATCCTAACAAGTAGTTCCTTTCTTTTTTTATGTGTCATTAATTAAAGGAGAGTTATAAAGTATAAATTTTATTTTATTAGGTTGCTAGTTAGAATGATTATTTAGATCAGAATAGAAGCCTTATATGTTAGAATGCTAAATATTATGAAGAATCGAGATCACAAATGATTTTTCGACTTTAAGTCATAGATAAGCTCTGGGGATCGATGGATTGTTGTTTCAACACAAGGGCTAAGGTAGAAATTTTTGAATTTAAGTTCGTTTTTAGTTCCTTAAAATTGGAATTTAAGATTTTGGATTGTGAAAATCAACCTATACTAATGTTTGAAGTTTTCAAAAATTTTAGCTTATATTTTTAAGTTTTAGAGTTTAATAATTTGATTTTGTATTGTATTACTTTTTTAATTTATTAAATTTGCCCTTTCTGGTTGAAAATCCTAGCTACGCCATTTTTTGGGGGAAAAAATTTTAGGCTAGATAGGATAGCGATTATCCTACGGACAAATCGAGAAGGGAGAATTTAGGAGAAGGCAAGAAGAGAAACCCACCATTTACCAAAAAAGGAAATTTTGTAATAATAAAGGAAGAAAATAAGTATAGACTCTAAATCCTAAGACTAAGAAAGCAGATAAATCATAATATATAGATTTCAATTTCTATCATGTAGAAAAAGAAAAGAAATTATTCCAGAAAAGAAAAGCTCTTAACATAAATCAAAATTAATAGAACAAGATACTGATATAGATAAACTCTAACCCATAAATACCAAAATACCATAATTACCCTAAATGTCATTAAAATAGAAATGACTTAAAATAATAAAATTTCTTTAGAGTCTTTGACAAACGCCTAAATCGTGCTTTTTGGGACCCAAAATTTGGCAATTATGAGTTACCAAATAAAAAATGTAGATCTCTAAATTTTACATACGTGAACACTGACAGAGTCTGATTCTAAGTCCCGAGTTATAAATTATGACACTTTAAAATTCAAGTGATTATATTAGATTGATTCTGCATCAAAATCTCTTGAGAAATAAAATCCTTTCTATCTAAAGAGGTCGCTTGGTTATCGTAATTTATTCTATTAATTTCATTGTGAGGCTTATAATGAGAGGTGTTTGGGATGAGCAAGTCACCTTTTGCCACGTAAATGAATTATAGAGTTTAAAACTAGAGGGTGAAATTTTAAAACACCAAGGAGGAGGATCTTTGATACTTCGAAAATATGATGGTTATATAAGATTACGATAAACTCTAGGGGGTGAAATGTATATTTCCCAGAATTTAAAAGAGTTGGCAAATAGCTCGCAGCTTGTTCCTTGTTTCGTATTTAAACGGTTAGGTTTCGGAATTGATGCGACGTCTTGTCACAGTATTCCCTTCATTTCTATCTGGAGCTTGAAATCTTCCTCTCTTCTCCTCCCTCTCCCCCGTCTTTCATGGAAGCCCCCAACGTAATGGTAGGGAGCTATAAGTCGCTCCGGCTCTTCGCTTTCTAGCTCTCGCCTTCGGCGGATGGGCGGCAGCGGCAATCGCCGGAGATCCATCTCACTCACCTTGTCGCTTGATGGAGTGGAGCTCCTAATTGATGTCCTTGCAGGCTTGATCTTTTCCTCCCTCAAAATTCCTCTTTTGCTCAAAAATCTTCCCTTTTGCTGTTTTAACCCTCCAAAGATGGATGTATCGTTCGTTCAAGGTGTTTCTTGTATTAGTGCCGTTGAGATTAGGTTTGTTTTCCTGTTTGAAGTGTTTTTGACGCTGATCCATCTTTTGGTTCGAAAATCTGTTTCTTATTTTGTCCTTAGTATTGCAGTTTGGGGCTGCTCTTTTAAATGCCGGTTGTTATTTTGCATCCTCTACTATTTTTGATACAAAAAGTTAGATTTTTTTTTTTTTCAAAAACTTTATCACTGACTTTTTCTCTTGTCTAGAGATTGAAAATGCCAAGTTGATTGTGGAGTTCCTTTGCTATGAAAATGCCAAGTCAACTTCTTCATTAATACTTGTCTAACAAATTCAATACTTCTTCGCACGAGATTTCACACCACCTAATCTTCTAACTTTATATATATATTTGAACAGTTGTTTGCTTGGCTGTTGGATCTTGATTTTCTGGTTTGTTCTGTCAACTGTTTTAGTCAGAAAACGTGTTTTAGTAGAACATTTGCAAAATTTTGTTGTTCTTAATTATTCAGACATGGTAAGCTGTCATTTTTCATGTTTTTCGTTTGTCTTGTCTTCATCACATCAAGTCTCTTTGCCCCTATTACTTTCATATTTAGTGATGCTGCTTGCTTTCAAAGTTGGTTTGGTTTGGTTTGCTTGCAGTAGAATGCATATTTTGCAGTTTTTCTAGATCTTTAGACTTTTGTACTTAAAGAAATGTACCTTATCCTTATTATTGAGGTGGATTCTCAAATCCTTGTAGCTAACTCCAGTTTGTTGGAACTTGCTGTTGTCCTTATTGTTGTCTCTCATTGATTTTTTTTCAACTCTCATTTGGAAAATATGTTGGGTTTGGCAAGGGCTAAGAGGCTTGGTTATGAGCCAAGTGCCAAATAAATTTGTTAAAAGTGTGTTGAAGCCTAGGAGATGTTATTGGGTGCTCATGGAGATTGTAGGAAACTAAAAGATTGTAGAGGAGGGTTTTCACTTTTCATCTTGGGGAGAGTTTTCAATGTTTAGAGAGCATTAAGAGACTTTTCTCCATTGGTGTTGCTACAGAAGTTTGGGGGTTGAGTCTCACATACAAGGTGAAAATTTTGATTTGTTCTGTTGCTGCTCTTTATATTATATAGTTTTAGATTTTCCCCATAGGCTTAGGCTCATGTTGAATCACATTAAATTGTATATGTTCTTCTTTGACTGTTTGTGTTCTTCAACCAAATAAGGTGAAGATTCCACTAGGCGGACTTGCGGTTGAGATTATTCTATATTTTAGACACACTATATTTGAACCTATAAATGCATAATTTAAGTTGATAAATTCTAGCAAGTTAAGAGTGTTTTCCAATTCCATCCAGTGGTTTTAGAAGCACTTCTGCTATCAATATGGTGGATGTTAAACATCTTTGTCTACTGATGTAATTTGCATTGGCCTTCTAAGAGTTCAATTTTAGAAAGTGGAATGCATTCAATTTGCCTTAGCTATCAGATCATGTTAAAGTAACCTGTCATTTTACCTCTTCTTTTCTGAAAGTTGCTGTGAATTATAGGGTATGACCTTGAACTAGCTCCTACAAGGATAATGACCACCATTAGTGAGGAAGACTTATTCTCTATCCCACAACACCAATTCTAAAGTAATCTTCAAGACAAAGCCATTAGCACAAGGACTTCTTCAAAAATAATGGAATTAGAATTTACAGGAATCCATTGTACTTTTGCTTCCTTTCCATGCCTACTCAATTAAGGGAGAACTCTATCTATATGCATCAGTCATAGTTACTACTCTTGATCAAGTGACAGTTCTCTTCTAATACTATGAAGATTAACTTGACATAGGTTGACATCTCTTGATAAACACTCACTTATACAAGCTAATCTATGCTGCTAAATACATTTCTCTCTGTTAATGTTTTGTTCTTTGCATCTTGCAGGACCACAAAATAGTGATCTCTCAGCATCTGGGTAGCAGATGCATCCATTCATAAGCATGCACAAAAGTAGTGCATGTTACTGCAAAGAATGGGTTCCATCTGATTAAGTTAATACCAAGAATTTTCTATTAGGACACAATATTAATTTACTACCATGGGTTCTTGTGTATCAACATCAAAAAGAAGACCTATCTCCAGAAAGTATTCACTTCGATTCCGAAAATGCCGTGGAAAAATTTCTGCATCAGTTCCTAATGCACCTTCTACTAGGAAAAGTCATATAGGAAATCAATTTGTTTGCAGCCAGTTTGTTCGTGTTAAGACTTCAGCATCTTGCCGGAAATCTAAAGTTTCCAATCATGCATTTCATCTTACACAAATGCAATGGAATCACAGGCAGATGGAGGCGAATGGTATCAAATTTATTCTCAAAACTTCCAGCTCAGTCCTTTTGTGAATTTATTTCTTAGTTTGCATCTGTTGATTTTAGATTTATAGGAAGAAACAAAATGACAGGGTCTTGAAATTTTGCAGTGATATGCCAAGAAGAAGTATGGTTTGATTCCGTCAGTATTTTAGACTCTGAGTCTGATGATGACTTCAGTAGTGTTTGTGGAGGTATTATTCAAGTATAGTGATTGTGATCTTACTATGGTAATGCTAAATGAGCAATGTTTCTTAATCATTCAATATTATGTAGATGTTCTTCCCTATGTAAATGGTTCAGTTGGTACCCAATTTGTTCCCCATGAAAATGCATCCATGTTAGTAGATGCTGTGTGCAAGCTTGAGGAACTTTATGAAGCCAATCCAACGACTGTGGCAGTTGAGCAATTCATAGAAACAGATGCAGGCAAAACCGAAGTGCTATTCAGCAAACAAAAATCAGCAAATGCAGATGGATTGACATTGGAAAAGGTTGGTGAAGCAAAGCTTAGGAATCAGATTGAGAGCTGTAACAAGATGAAAAGGGTCTTAGAGGATATTTGTGGTAGTTTTAAAGAGTTAAAAGAAAACAGAGAAAACACAGATGAAAAAAATTGTGAAAGCACATCGAAGAAGTTGACTTCATCTTGTCTACCTCATTCAGTTTCGTCCATCAGCTTTAATGATAAGGTCAAACAGTTTCCTAGTGCTAGCCCACAATGTCAGACACGGAGATCGGCAATGATTAGATTATCATTCAGGAGAAAATCTAAAGATGGAGAAGAGGTCTCTGAATTTTGTAAGTAAAATTGTCTTCTCTTCCATTGTTTCATTTATATTCTATGTTGCTTAGACTTGAGTACAAGAGTCTAACAGCACCTCATTTTCTATGTCTTTACACATGTCCAACAAGGTTTCCATGATGTAGTGTCTGGTTTGGGTTAGAGAGGGATAGGTAAGGAGTCCTGAATATTAGAAGATGCGTTGAATCCAGTCAATTATGGAGTTAGCAGAATGTTGGCACAAATATCACTGACTTTGCTTGTCCTTCTGACATCATCATTTACAATCACAATTATTGCCCATTCATTTCTTTTGCCTGAATTTACTCTAAATCTCTTTTTGCGTTGATATTCTATATACCAAGGTTTCAAAGAGCATATGTAGGCAGTGTACACTTGACTCACTATGTCGCACATAGGCGATATGCAATGGCATATGCAATTTGTGTTAAAATATTTAAAAATATTTATATATGAAATAATGTACATGTACATATCAATTCTTACTTCCTCTTAAAATAAAATCAATGTCAATTATACAACGCAAAACACATGAAATGGAATAATTTAAAATTAGTCAACAATGTAAAATACATTATAGAAATAAATAGTATGCATATAATCCATATCTGAAATATCTATGCTCCCACGAGTTGACGCAGTTGGTACCTGCATGGGTGTTTGATGCAATAGGTCATGGGGTTAATTCCCAATGGGTCCAAAAATGCCTCGTTGGGTGCCTGACCTCCTCCATGCAAAGGACCGCTACGCTAGGGAAAATGTCCCTCGTGATTTACCCTCTTCCAGAGTGTGTGGAGCTGCCTTGGAGGGGTTGCTAAGATGATGGCTTCACATATCTATTATTTGCAAACAAGTCTTTAAGTAAAAGCTGTCACATAGAGTATAAGATTTCAATCTAGATTGATTTAAATGAACCTATGTTATATATGGCCCCTATCAAGTCTCCTTCAAAATCTAGTTTGATAGGCACATATGTGGCTCAAGCAGGGGAATTTTTAAGACAATGTTATTTACCATTCATGTATGTGCAAGGTCAGCATGAAACTGTCTTATGGTTGCTTTTATTTGGCTATTGTCGTCGTGTGATAGCTTCTATAAAAATATCTACACATTTCATCCATGATTTTGGATTTTGACGCAGGTTCTTCAAAGAAATACATATATCGTCCTAAAGCAGGACTATCGGTTCCATTCTCAACCAGTGAAAAACTCATGCAGGGATGCTGCTCTATCCTCGAACCTTCTTCCTTCAAACTTCGAGGGGAAAGCTATTTCAGGCATGAATATGTTATGCGCTTGTTGTTGGTGCCAGAAGCACCAATTAATTGAACCTAAGTTTTGATTATGGCAAAGGGCTCAAAGTTAAGGGTTATTGTTGATCTAACAAGTTGAATGAAGT
>JBAMIE010191631.1:0-11962 GCA_037177295.1 Kaempferia parviflora | reverse complement strand
GCTCAGCGCAACCGTCGAGTGTGAGAAAACTCGTACCTTTAAGTTTCCCTTTGCCTGTTTGCTCGATTTGATTGGACTTTTTCTGTGCGCGTCACAGATGAGGAGACAGGATGGTACGATGGGCAGGTATTTTCTCTTGAATTTGGATTTTTTTTATTGCATGGGTGAATCGTATAGGAAAAACTTGACACCGTTTACAAACTATGAGCCTTCTATTATTGCTAAACTATAGATTAAGCTATACGATTCCACTTGCGTATGAATTTTAGTTGTTGATGAGGTCCATTATTGCTAAATCTCAAATTTATCTTCAGTTGCACTTTGATCCTTCAATTGTTATTGCTCTATGATCTTCGAGCTAATAATTTCTGATTAAGTCTAGACAAATTAGTTCATAATCATTTGTGGTGGTATTGGCTATGCCAGAATAGGATCAAAACGTAGGGGTGAATGAAATCTATCTGTTTTATGTCATGCAAATGTTCCTGAAAGAAGGTACTGTATAAGATTCAAATACAAAACGATGATCTGGAATTCATGATAATTTTAAGTGAATAAAAGGACAGACAAAACAAGTGAAAGCGTTCAAAGATTTAGATATACTGACTGCGCACTTAAGTTATCCATTTGTGCAACAGCCTATATGTGAATTAAATCCTGAATGTAATGCAGGAAAGGGATGATGTATGGAATATTCTACTCGTATCTCACTTTAGTTAAATATGGTTTTATTTAGACTCAGTTAGGTGTCAAATCCATGCAACTAAAATATTCTTTACAATTAATTAAAATTGAAAGTTTGAGTAGAAAAATGTCTGCGAGGGATGTAGCATAATACACAAGCATTATTGACTCATGAGATATTCTATTTCAGTCCACTTGAGTGGCCAAATAATGTGAATTTTTGGGAACTATTGTCTCAAGAAGACCTTAATCTAAGATGATCATTCCTTTACTCTTACTTTGCAGTGTACTGACTTGCTAACAGTCTATTATGTTGGCCTGTACTCTTACTTTGCAGTGTCAAATCTCTACTACTTTGACAAAAGTGTTTTTTCCTTTGTGGTCTATTTTTATTTTTAGATGGATGCTCCTATTATATCTTCATTTAAGGTTCTTTAACTCATGCAATATGTTTGCACATGATTGCCAGATATGGGTGAAGACGCCTGAAGTTCTAGCTCGCGATCGTCTTCTGGGTTCATTTTCTGTAAGAAAAAACTTACAAATAGAGTGCATATATTTGCAATGATCTATTCTTTTCATTTCGAGCAGAATCTAGTGATTGCTTCCTTTATTCATTATCTCAATTTCTTCAGTTCCATGTGGTATTCTGATTTTCGCTCATCTGCAGGTGAAACCTATATTAAGCAGAGTCAAGCTTACTTTGGTTGGTCTGGCAGTCTCTTTATTTGTGTGCGCCCTGATTTTTGTTAACATCGAGTACCCAGCGTCTGCAGCTGGAGATTCTGGGGGACAACCACGGGCTATACCTGGGGCATACAATGATGAATCAGCAAGGTCATTTGAACCAGATGCATTCTGTGGTGGACCTGATTTGTCACAGACCTTATGAATCATTGAGAAGTAAAAGAAACAAAATGCAGTGACTAATTGATCACCCATGGGCATATTCATTTATGTACATAGAACAAGGAAAAAATTTCCATCTCGTATATCTTTTATAAATGTTTCTGTGATTTTATAAGTGTACAGTGTGTAAAGATATTGATAATTGTACAAATTCAGGTGATACCTTATTAATTACTCAACCTCTCCATCTATTGCCTTGGGATTATGGTGCATTGAAAGAGTTTGCCACATGAGGTTTAGAGGTCGAATTTTAACGTGTACGAGTATATACCTTCTCTATGTTTTAACCATTTGTACTTATCGCTAGTAGCCACTCATGATTTACCTTCTCCGTGTTGACTCTGAGATGGATTGACAGAGGCGTTGGGGCAGCGTATTCGCCTTTTGCCACATTGAAAGAGTGTCCAATTGTCACCTAGATATTCCTAAACAAAAATTTCTCCAAATAAAGCACACAATCAAGGGATGTTAGGTTTCTGACCCGCCCACCACAAGCACTTCTCGGTATTCCTTGACAACCGGTGGCGAAAAATTTTTATGGGCCAGATTCAATATTACTGACTTTGTAGTAGTCTCCGTGATTTACCTCCTTCGTGTTAACCTGAAACAATCCAACCTGAGACGGATTGATGGAGACGCTAGGGACGAGCGAATCGCCTTTTACCACTAATATTACCTGACTTTGTTAATTATTTTTTTTAATAGAGATTGAGAAAACCAAAAAAATGCCAACATTATGACATTGATTACTACATCTATTGGTTAGAGGCATTAATCCAAAAAAAGATCCAATAGAGCACCCCCAATGTCTTTGTTTGCTTGCATTTTATTGTCACCAGCTCAAAGGTTCATCCTTGAAATCACAAAATGCTCAGCCGAAAAGAGAGGAGAAAAAAACGGCGCAAGCAACCACCAGTGCAATACAACATGAATGGTTACAGTGCCCCATACAACATACAAGCAACTGTCTGACTCTAACGCTATCGAACTCTTCCATTAGTTCACAACTCACAAGTGGTCCATTGCTTTTTCCCCCTTGTTCTCTTAGTTCATGTACCCCTCGTTTGGATGAAACTCGTTTCTTTCACAAATCCATGTCATCCATTCGTGGAATGCGGCTGGCCGGTCGACTGCTTCTCCCACCAGGAAGCTCAACAACTGCTGCTTCAGTTGTCGTCAACAAGACAGAGACACTGCCATCAAAGTTGCCAGTCAGGTTACGTTTCAAGACACTGCTTGATGATCAGCACATCAAGTATACAAATGGATTCTTTTTACCTGGCGGCGTCAACTAATGCAGTTCTAATGACTTTTAGGGGATCAACGATTCCAGCCTCTACCATGTCAACGTATTCACCTGCAGCAGCAAGCAAGACAAACATCTTACTAGAATTTTTAAGAATAGAACACAGAAAAGGAACACCAGCTGATTATAAAGGTCACTTGGGATGGGCACTTTTTAAAGCAAGTTTCATTAAAAAAAAAAGTCTCATATGATCTCCAATGCTTCTAGGTAGTATTTAGTATTTTCCTAATTACAGAGCTAAGAAGTACTATAACACCAACCTGTAGCAGCATTATATCCTAAGTTCAGATTCTCTTGTTCAAGCAATTTGCCAACAATTAATGCACCATCAACACCAGCATTTTCAGCAATCGTCAAAGTAGGTGCCTACAAACAACCAAGCCAAGATAGTGAAATATGTCATGGGTTACACTACAGTGAGGCACACAAATCCTACGGATAAGGACCTTTAGAGCATTTTTAATGATCCGAACTCCAAGTTTCTCATCATCATTGGATGTTTGAATCTTATCAAGCTCCTTTGCAGCATACAAGAGAGCAACCCCACCACCTATGGATACAAATCAGGTAAGACCATCATAAACAAGGGCATGTTTTCCCACAAGTGTAATGTTACCTGGTAAAACTCCCTCTTCCACAGCTGCCCTTGCAGCATTTAGAGCATCTGTAACCCTGTCCTTTTTCTCACCAACTTCAGCCTCGCTTGCTCCACCAATCTACAAATTGATGAGCATGAAGTGGTGTTCAAAATTGGAATAAACTACTATAAATTTCATCAAACAGACCTTAAGAATGGCTACTCCTCCAGAGAGCTTCGACAAACGTTCTTGTGCTTTTTCCTTATCAAACAAAGCTGTACTTTTCTCGATGGCTGTTCTAAGCTGTAGAAATGTACAAGAACAGTCTTAAATATTCAGTCACAACTAATCCTAGGATATCATAGGTTACAAGAGAATATTTGGTTACATGAAAAAGTTTAGTTAGTGGGCATAAAGAAATCAAGCAATTATTCTAGTGAAACTAATGCAATAAGAAAATGTAACCTACACCATCCTACTTAGAGATGTGACTGGATAAGGAATCCAAAATGATGGCCAGATAAACTTGATCTGTTTTACAATATTAGAAGAGAAAAAAAATCATTACCGCTGCACATCTTTCTTCAATGAGTTTCTTGTCACCTCCACCATGTAGAATAATAGTATCATCAAGAGAGATAGTTACCTAAAAGAGTAAAAATAATTAGTTTTATCTGTAGACAGTATTTCACGCAAATCATTACAAACCTTTTTAGCTGTACCAAGTTTTTCTAATTTGACTTTACTAAGGTTCAGACCACGATCCTCTGTAATTATCTGCAAGTTTAGATACTAAAATAAGGCAACGCGTTCAGCACCAGTGTACTGAATTTTTTTTTTAACTAGGAATTTATTATAGTGATCATGTAATTTGGAAACCAAGAGAAACATGTAACCTCCCCTCCTGTAAGTATGGCAAGATCCTCCAAATTTGCACGTCTATTTTCACCAAAACCAGGGGCCTTAATAGCACAAACCTAACATTTAGGAGGCAAAAATAATAAACTTTTAGATTATAATAGAGAAGCTTTAAATAATAGTAAAATAATTCTAACTTGCAACAATTGGTCAAGAAATGTAACACAGAATGTATTGCCAACAAAAAAAAGATGTAAGCACTGTTGGACAAGAGAGTAAATTGTGGTGTGCATGTTTATTTTGGTTGATTTGAATTATTATTACCTTAAGACCAGCCCGGCGCTTATTCAGCAACAGCATAGCAAGAGCATCATCTACAACATCCTCAGTAACAATTAGAAGTGATCTTTTTGTCTAAAAACACATAAAAGCAAGCATCTTAGTTTCCTTAGCTAGGATTTTTCTTATGCAATCATTTGACAAATTAATAAGGGGAATCATAGTAGTATTACCTTCAAAGCAATCTCCAATACTGGTAAAAGAGAATTCATGTCTGAAATCTTCTTATCGTGAATAAGAATCAGTGGATTTTCTAGCTCCTGGAAACATTATCTTCATGCGAAAATTAGTAAAGAACAAGTAATGCAACTTCTAATTGATTAACTCACAACCAATTCACTTCCAAAATGATGTTACAGAAATCAAAAGTTGACAGTAATATTGGCAGTGGAGTACATTTGCTCTGTGAATTTGATACCAAACATGTGTCTCGAAAAAAAAGTATATATAAGACTGACAACATAAGATTTCTGAATCACATAGGTAGACTAGTCAATCTGAGAAATGTAATTATATTGTTAAGTTTGCCAAAATTCTTTCTCCATTAAGAGTATCTTACTTGAAGATTCAAGGCAAGCACTTCATTTATGTGAATTCTTGAATGGAGCTGTATTGATCATGTTTTACCACAATAGAAAATATATGCTAGCAGAAATGAAGGATCTCAGAAAACTCACACATTTTTGGGTCATTGCATCCGTAATGAAGTATGGTGATATGTAACCCCTTCCAAGTTTCATTCCTTCCACCACCTCCATCTCATTTTCTAATGTATTTCCAACCTTGCAGCAAGAAGCACCAGAAGTTCTGAGTATTTTGATTAGTTTAAACTGCAAAGTATGTTTATGTTTCAATTTAACAGGTACTCACAGAGACAGTGATGACTCCATCTTTTCCAACTTTTTCCATCGCTCTAGCAATCAATTCACCAATTTCTCGTTCACTATTTGCAGAAATGGTAGCAACCTATTACGTGTGTTAAATTAGGCTAGCAAAAACAATAGGCATGTGGATGTCTAAGGATAATTGAAAAGCATGAAGCATCAAATAGCAGTATGCAATCTAAGCAGTGAAACTGATGATATTAGAGAAAACTTTTGAGAATGTACTTCATGGATATTTATCTTTGGTAGTAATATTATAGTCAAACAGTATGCAAACAAAATTCATTAGGCAGCCTAAAACAAGATAATTCATTAAAAAATGAACTATCATTTATGAGAATGTAAAATAATCAATATGACAGCAAAGAATCTATCATGAGAAAGCTATTCACCTGAGTAATTTCTTCAGAACTACTAATCATCCAGGCCCGTTTTCTCAAATGAGAAATAACAGCATCAACTGCTATATTAATGCCACGGCGCAAGTCCATGACATTGACTCCTGCCGCCACTGATTTGCAACCTTCAACTAGTATTGCTTGAGTTAGAACAGTCGCACAAGTTGTACCTGTCGTCAGTCAAACTTGGAATTTAATGTAACTGTTTGTGATATTCCCATCTCAGTGCATGCTTTAGAAGCTAAACCATGAACATTATTCATTATAAAATACAAATCACTTCATAGCTGAATACAAATAAATAGCCTCAAAACTTGGACGGGTTTAGTCCACAAGCTAATGCATATATTGAAAAACAATGTATCAGATATGACAAGTGATAACATCATGTTCACCACATTAAAAGCTACTGCAAATGAACAGAGCAGTCTAATATATATATATATATATATATGAAGAGAAATGTCAATGGAATCATTGAAGTTTGTCAAAGTTACACAGCTAGAATAAACTTTAAAGGTTGTTTCTTCTTGAAAGTTTCCCAAATGGTTGAGTCAGATCCTAGTTATATTCTTCATTTTAAGTATAATTTTGAGTTTACATATATTCCATGAAAAGAGATGCCAAGATTTGTGTATCCACTTCAAAAGATAATATTTCCCATCCTTAGAATCAACTTCAAATGATTGCCCATGGTTAAATGGGCAATAATGAAAAACTACAAAGTAAATAGAATTCCTTTAGTACACTGACATCCTGCATAGACAAATAGAGGATTAGCAACAAAAAGAGAATAAGCTTAAAATGCAGAATCTTAGAAATATATATATACAACATTACCATCTCCTGCAGCAGAGTTAGTGGCCTTAGCAACTTGCTTCACAAGATCTGCACCAACATTTTTAAATCTCTCCTTAAATTCAATACTTTTGGCAACAGTTACGCCATCTTTTGTAACTTTCACATCTCCTCGATTTTTCTCAATAATCACAGTCCGGCCCTGCACAAGATAAGCTGATCTGAATACCACATAATACAGCACTACTTGCATTAGCTTTACAGGCTAGTGGAATGATTGTTAGGTGAAGTTATGTTGTATTAGAAACTAGAAAGATGTAGCAAACAAGCACCCATCCTAATTTGATTTACTATTTAATAATGCATTGGCTATATGTCTTCGACATAACTAATATCCAATCCACGTCACAAACCATAAATTAAAACACAGTGAAGGAGACATGCAAGCAATCAGAACATAATTAAGAAGGACTTGCTATATTATGAAACTGAAAATTATGGATTCTATGGAAAGAACAAGAACTATATCAACCTCAACAAACTTTCCCTCTATCCTGTAATCCCTAGATTCCACTAAAATCAGTATCTGTTTGGGGCAATTAATGTCGTTGGAATTTGTCATTGTCAATAATCCAACCAGCACCAGTTGAACGACTTGTTGACTAGCCGGTGGATCAGTCTGATGTTGTCATCGGTTTGACGACATAGGTCACAACTAGTTGGTCAATGCACTCTTTTGGATTAGTCAATTCACCCATTCGGGTTTGTCAACACACCATTTCAGGCACACTTGTCCCCGACTTAATGTCATCGGTCTTTAAGTCATTCATGATACTGACACACCCTCTCAACTAAATGATACAGTTGAGGCAAGAGCTGAACCATTTCTATTTAAGTCAACATTGTCATGCTCAAATGCTTACGACATCCACCAAGTGTACCAAGTTCAAGCAGCGAGGCATCCACTCAAGTTCAAGTGACCAAGGTACACTCACCCAATGTTGCTTGTTTGGTGCATGTTAGGCATATGCGTGCGCCGCTGCCCCTTCAATGTGCAAGAGGTGTATCCCTCTATGTCACCTGTTCAGTGTCCGCATAACATGTTCCTCATCTGTTTGGTGCTGCAACACATCCATGGATATTATCCTCCTTGGTAGTTCGGTTGCGAAATATGATAATCAATCTGACTGAGCTCAAAATTTGATTACTAGTTAAGTACCACCCTCATTCCTGTCTTCATTCATAACCCACAAATTGAGGATTAATGATCCCTAACTTTATAGCCAATTGACCACTTATTAGTCTTACAAGAATCAACATTCATATATGCTCAAATTAACATTCGTGTATTTATGTCCATGAACTATAAGCTCATACTCATATTAATTTCTCATCATCCTATAATGATCTACTCATGAAATAGTTCATCCATATCCCTATTTCAAGAATTATTTAAGAAAGCCAACTTCCAATTATTAGTAATCGCCAAGAAGTAATATCAGAGAAAAGCAACCGTACACAACGAAATGTGATTATGACACACCTTGGGGCCCATGGTAACCTTAACAGCCTCAGTGAGTTCGTTGACTCCTTGTAGCATTGCAGCCCGAGCTCCTGCTCCAAAGTTTATGTCTTTTGCAGCGTAGCTCCGTGCGAAAACAATTCCGCCACCATTCCCAATCTTTTTAAGCATTACATTTCATCCCAGTATTACAGCCACCAAAAGGAATTCAACAACGATGGAAGGAAGAATACGTCATGTCATAAATGCAACCGGTCGAAACGTACCTGATTCCACGACGAGGATCGCCTGGTCGACTCCCAAGAGTGGAAAAAGATCAGGAAAGGTTGCGAAAGCAAGAGAAGGAAGAAGGGGAAGTACGAGAGCGGACCTGAGCGCAGAGGAAGCGACGGCGGCGGCTGCCCGATACATGGCGGAAGCGAAGTGAGAAACAACGGAACAGCAGAGCACGGCAGCTTTGCGTTCAGTTGGAGGGTTTGGGGTTTATATCGTGGGCCGTCCAGCCCATTTCAATCGGCTGTAAGAGAGTTTCAGTCCGAGTCCACTCGGTGTTTCCTAATTTATTAGGATGACCAATGAAAATTTTTTATGAGACCGGATCTGTGAGTAGGGCTGTAAATGAATTGAACATTCGTAAATAAGCTTGATGTTCAGCTTGGTAACAACTAGTTTATGTTCGTTCAATACACGCAAGATCGATTAAATAAACAAACTTGAACAACTTGTTAAGCTAAACAAACAAGCTTGAACACATATGTGTTCGGCTCGTTAATGTTCGTGAACAGCATTCATGAACAATGTTTGTGACCATCGTTCGTGAACCATATTCATTAATAAAACTCTTATTATTATGTTAATTAAATATTTTTTTTTTAAAAAAAATAAACAAACAAGTTTAAATTTACAAGGTTCAAACAATCAAATAAGTTTGGATTAAGAGCTCGATAATATCCAAACGAACCAAACTCCAGCCAAACTTGAATTGAAAGCTCGATAATATCTAAATAAGCCAAGCTCAAACCAAGGTCAAGCTCATCAAAAATAAACTAAGCCAATCTTGAACACTAATTTCAAAAGCTTAGTTCGTTTTAGGCTCAGCTTAGCTCGGTTACCTTATTAAACAATCTTTAACACCCCAAAAGTTTAGCTCGACTTGTTTACAGCCCTATCCGTGAGTGCTTCTTAATTTATTCGGGTGACCGATGAAAAATTTTCGTAGAATCAGATTGATCACCTCATGCTCAACATTACCCAATCTAATTAATCATTCGTCTTCCAAACGTCCTTCACACTTCATTTGTATATTATGCAAAGGGGGATAAATTATAAGATGAATTTATAACCGATCCGTTAAATTAGCTAAGAGATTAAAGAGATTTTTTTCCCTATCATAAAAATATGTGAAATGACTAAAAATGAAAAGATTTTTGTTATTATAAAAGGATGCTTTTGTTAAACCAAATTCAACCTATTTTATTCTAAATTTTATATCTAAATTATCTCTTTTTTTTTTTTCTTATTTGAACGATCTATTGCTCTGATAAGAGGGTTGTTTAGGAAGAAAATTTAAGACAAAATACTTTTTAAATATTTTTTTAACAAAGAACACCTTAAAATTTAGGGCATGCTGCTTCATGTTAATCAGACATGTACAACATGAAATACAAATACACGACGGATACAACGCAAATTTCTGATCAGAGACTTCGGTCCTTAGAATGCGCAAGTTGTTGCACTTGCACAGGGCTGTTTTTTTTTTTTTTTCAAAATATGTTAAGTTAAACAAATTGACAAGTCTAGGTCAGCCATCAAAAGATTGAAGTGTTGTCATCTACTATTCTCGGGCTTAACCAGGTCTTCCACATGGCTTCTATACTTCATAATCAGATCCCTGATAAAAAGCAAGCAACAACTAGGATTTGTCAAGTTAAATGAGATTAGAAATATTTGATGACTTGAAAGAAACTCCAGACCTCCTTTGACTAAGTTGTCGATTAGTTTCTTCCAACTTTTGGTTTTGTCCTTCAACAGTCTTGGATGCAAAAAATTAAATAGATTAGAAGTAATGAAAACAAACAAACCAATAGTATAGATCGAAGCAAAACGAACAGTTCGCATTAGCTATATGCACAATTAGATCAGTAAAAACAAGGAATCATGTTAGCTTATAGAAGTACAGACACAGGTAAAGAATAAAGGAACTTTCTTTTTTATTCTATGATCAATGATGCAAACTTCATGTTTGCACAAAAAGTTGGACACGCATCATAGGAAGAGTTTGATTATGGAGAGAAAAAAATGGACTAATAGGACCTGCCAAGGATTTATAGAGGTCCCTATGAAAGAACACATCATTTGACATGCCTTTGAAGCAACTTAACATGAACACCCTGCCTGCTCTTGCTGAGCCTACTTAGCCTTAGCTAAGGTAAGGTTAGGTCTTCGACTAGACTTATGCCTTACAACCAATAGTAAAGATTACTAGCGAGCAATAAATGTGATCCCTCAGAATATATTGATACAGATGCTTAACAAGATTGGTGAATATAAGAACTTAAAAGTTCCAAATAATAACAACTTTCTATTTCAAGCATGTAGTTGTTTTTACAGTGCATAAGATGTTTCTCTTTACCACTTAAAAGTTGGAACACAAGATATGCAATTAGATCAAGGCTATGTATTCTTGATTCTTAGTTTTTCTTTGGTTACTCCTGAGAACACGGAATTCGCTGACTAATTGTCTAGGAACTCTGACATCAACGATTTGGCAATTAGGAGCCAAGAACCAAAGGTCATGTTAATCGTAAACATTATAGGAATTGTCAATAAATCCGTTCACCTGGACACACATTGCAATTAGAGGTATCATATATCATAATTAGCAAGGAGTGGAAGATGAAATAAGTTGACACTTGGCAGCATATAATGTGTATGGTAATGCTAGAGTGAAAAGGGTAACTACTCCTGAAATAGTCTTTTTAGTCGCCTCTTACGTGCTTGTCCAATGTGTTCAGCAAAATGCTAAATAGACGGATAATTCTCAAGATTCTTATCAACTTAGGAGCAAATTAAATGAAATTATCTACAGAATAATTCATATTTGCACCTTTAGCTTAAATGAAAATATATGCTCATATGCTTCTCCATTACATTCAATATTAATGTATAGTTTCAAGATTTGCCTTTCATTGAAAAAAAGATATCTCAACAACCAAACTACATACGTTTCACAGCTACAATGGGTAGGGATTAACAAATTGTGCTACAGATTATTACTTTATGTATATCCATCAATGATTCTGCATAAAACTATTATGATATTTTTTACCCCCAATTCTACATAAATCAACAACTCATGATCCGTGCGGTCATGTAACGATAATGCAACAATTTAGCATTAGTTAAAGTTCCCTTACTGCTAGGAAGACAATAACAATGATCATATTATTCAAATATTATCATCAACTTTGGACTATAATCAAGACACTCCAATAGCAAGTGTTCTACTAAGAAAAGCACTTTGATTTAGCCTAGAATATGCACCCAAAAAATTGTAGAAGATTGTATTTGCTCACCATAGATTTTGAACTGATGTTTTCTGAAATAGAATCTAAGAGTTGCTGACACCTTTTAAATTGTGTATTCAGTTCAGTAACCTGGAAATAAAGGAAATATGAAGTGGCTGT
>JBAMIE010191621.1:0-11962 GCA_037177295.1 Kaempferia parviflora | reverse complement strand
TTACCAACGAATCGAGGATTAAAAAAAAAATCTTGATCAATTTTTTTATTGAGATTTTAAAGAAAATAATTTATAAAAAATAATTGTGAGGAATTAGAAAATCACAGATCGAAACCTCGTCGGTCAGCCGCCGTCTCGACCTACCAACACGGATCCGGCGGCGGTTCCCAATCTGCATCTCCGTCCGTGGCAGAGGAAGGAATGGCATCTTCCGGCACCAGCATCGCCGTCGCAGAGGCTGTCTGGGAGCAGATCAAATCCTCGCGCTCAGGTCTTTCTTCTGCGTCTCTCTCCTCGACCGATCTAGCGTTCTTCGCTTCTCACCCCCTCTTTCTTCCCTGACCGCCACCAGCGTCCGACGATCACCTTTCCATGTGAGGCGCACCCTCTTTCTCCTCTCCTGCCTATCTCTCCCCCTCTTGGCTGATTTCTTCTCTGCCGCCGTCCAGATTGCACTTCCTCTTCGGCAAGAACTTGGAGCGCGCAGCTAGGATCGTCGACCAGGGAGGCGTCCGGAAGTTGTCAGCCACGCCCAGCCGCCGGTCCCTCTTCTTGGTCCATTCCCTCTCTCTCATTTCCTCCTCCTACTGAAATGCTCCTGCTTTTGCTTTTGTTAACCGCATTGGGAAAGGGGGTTTCAGGTAGTCGGGGAGTCAAAGAAGAAAGAGGAGTACATCTGCTTCCCGGAGCACCACTGCACTTGCTATTCCTTCTTCTACGACGTTGTCAATCGGGGGGAGCAGCTCTGCGTAAGCTCCATCCCTCCCTCCCTCCCTTGTAGTTCAATTGCGGTTTTGATTCGGTCGATTCTCATTGTTGTAGTTGTCGTTGCCAGTGTAAGCATCAGATAGCTGCTCGGTTAGCGGAAGCTGTTGGACAGCTCGTGGAGCTGGAGGTGTCTGATGAGCAGTTGGCGGTGATGCTATCAAAGCTCTGAACACCAAAGGAGTCGAACCACATCTGATTAACTAGTTATCTTGGATACTTTCTTTCAGTAATTCTTGTCTCCCCTTTGTGTTTTCTAAGATGTCCATGTTCTTTGAACTTGGTTTGGATCCAAACATACATTAGACATGGTTATTTTTTAAGATTAGATTTCTATACATGATCAACAGTGATGTCAGGTGTTCGAGTATTGATATTGGGACGCAGATATAAAAAGTTCAGTTTTCATAGAAGAAACTCACTGAAATGAGTGAATGGTTTGTGGATCTAAGTTAGTATATATATAATTTTAAAAGTAGGTAAAGATAAAAGACAAATATCACAGCACGATAAGCTTATTTTTTTTAAAAAAAATCAAAATTATTTTGCATGGAACTACATGATTCACGTACAAAAGATTTTTTATCATACTGACCTGTAAACAAGATGATTCATCCTGATTCAGATCGTGAGCTAGCCATTGGTGAGTAGGCGTCGGTGTTGATTTAGTCATCGATTGTCTAGCAACGGTAAGGTTTTGTGAAGAGACCCATAGGAGCCTGAACAGGAGAAAATGAGAAGGAGAGAATTAGAATCACGGTTAGGGGTTCCTAGTGCAACCAAGCTGACGCTTAAGTAAGTCTCCGGTAGAGGAGGAAGAAAGAAGAATAATAGTCTAGGGTTTGTGGACGAGTGGGCGCGTGTAATGGTGCTCGTATGATCGAGTTACCTTTTATAGAGTTGTAGCTATGTTCTATTAGGACACTTTGGGAGAGAGTTAGGGGGTTAGCTCCAATCGCTTCGTCAATGAATTATTGTAGCGGAAAACTCGAAGCACACACTAACACTATTTAGTATCTACCTCCTTAAGGTGACTAATTTGAGAATCCACAAAGTGCACACACTTCACTATGAAGAACACTCCTTCTCGAAAATAATTCGGAGGTGGAGAAACCTCGTACAAGTTCAAATACAAGAAATGCAAACAGGAAATGCAAATTGGGTTACAAAGAAATCGAACATGACTTTAGAACATAAACCCTCGCTTAGCTTGCTTTCTTCTTGCTTAAAATAGCCTCTTGGTAGTGGAAAATGTAGCAACACTTGTTCTCCCAAACACCCAAGAACCGGAGATGAAGGTGTGTGTGAGCGCTTTCTTCAAAACTTCACGAAAACCCTTTTCAAGCGTTCACTCGACGTCTCCCAATTGATTCAGCTTTTTCCTAATCGATTGTCACATCATCTGACTATTTGCAAACCTGCAGAATGACTCTTTCTTGAACCCTAATGATCGGTGAACCATCCCAATCGATTTAGAATGCCTTAATCGATAACCCAATCAATTCCCAAATCCTCTGTGCTCTCGCGAAACAACTATAATCGATTAGGTCAATCAATGAAACCTTCTTAATCGATTGTCAAAATCGATTCTTTTTCCTCGTTAGGCCTGTTCAACCGGTCGGTTTACCGGTTTACTGGTTTATCGGTTCCGGTTAATTTCGGTTTAACACATTTTATATAGAACCGGTTAACCGACCGGTATTCTTACCGGTTCTACCGGTTCCGGTTGAACTGGTTCCGGTCGGTTAACCGGTTCCGACCGAAAACCAAAATCAAATTATTACCATCCAATATTTCTATTAAAACATCTGTTACCTTCCACATTTAATGTTTCATTTAAAACAAGAACCGACCACATTGCCAACGAATTCCTCCTGACCATCAAAAAAAAAAAAAGAAAGCGAACATGCTTTTTAGGTGTGAGAAGGATGTACATTAACAGCATCTTCACATATGCACATGTGCATGGATTTAATGCATGGTGAGGAATGATCCTGATTTCCGAAAACAATGCCATGCACGTATTATTAATCCTTTGAGTCATAGTTTTGATGGGTGTCGAGTAGATGCATATGAACACATTTAATGAAGCAACATGTATGGTAGAACTGGTTTACCGGTTAAACCGGTAAAACAAAAATTAAAACCGGAAATTAACCGGTAAACCGGTAAAAACCGGTTAACCGGAACCGGTTAAAACCGGTTAACCGGTTAACTGTTAAACCGGAACCGATATACTATCGGTTCCGGTTCAGTTTTCGATTTTTTGATTTTTTTGCACAGCCCTACTCCTCGTGACAAACCACTGACCCAATTGATTAGCAATGACTGAATGATTGGATCAATCGATTCAACACATTTTTCTCGTAATTTCTCTGCGAAGCTTCCACAATTCAGTACTGCCTAATCGATTACATAATCAATTAGCTTAAGGATAATCGATTGCTCTAAACGATTGCCCAACCCTAACTTATTTGATCCAAGTCTAAAATTTCCTTGCCTAATATTCTGTCAACCGTGACCTGTTGGAGCTTCCTCACCAAGTGTCCGATCCTTCTTGCCTAACCGCAGTTAGGACTTTTCTTTACTAGCGTGCAGTCCTCCTTGACCCACTTGGACTTTCCTTTGGTTAACCGCAGTTAGGATTTTCTTTTGCCAACGTGTGGTCCTCTTTGACCCACTTGGACTTTCTTTTACTTAACCGCAGTTAGAACTTTCCTTTGCCTAACCATCGAGTTAGAACTTTACCTTTGCCTAACTTTAGAGTTAGAACTTTGCCTTACCTAACCTTCGGTTAGAACTTTTCCCTTGCGTAACCCTCGAGTTAGGATTTTGCCCTTACTTAACCTCCAGTTAGGACTTTCCCAATTAAGTTTTTGGTCTTCTATAACATACTTGACTTCTTTCTCACACATTATCAAGTATCTGGTTAATCATGACCTACTTGACCTCTTTTCACATATTGTCCAAATATCGAAACTCAAGCTCAAATCTACTTGAGCTTAGTTAAACTGGTCAACCTTGACCTGAGGACAATTGCACTAATAAACTTCCAACATGCTCCACATGCTTTGAGATCCACACTAGCGTTATTCATGTTTTCTGAAATAAATTGCTACGTTGCCCACCTCTTTCGAACTAAACAACGGCGTTTTCCACATTCTTATGGGAATAACAACTACGTTGCCCGTATTTCCAGTGAACAATAGCTTATCAGTTTGGTTGTCTACCATCGGAAGGCCCTGCTTTAGTTAGTCAGGGTGATTCGGAATCGAGTTCGACACGGAGTCAGACTTGGCGCAGAGTCGAGGTTGCAAGGAGTCAAGTTATACGGAGTCGGGGTGACCTCCTGTTGACTCTGACCCGGAAGTCCACGAGACTGTTGATCTTTTCCTAATCACGACACCCCTGATTACTCCCCATATCAATGATGAACCCACCATTCAATTTCAATCTATAAAAAGGTTCATAGAAGAGTATTTTCCATAACACACCTTTCAAAGAAAAAGAACTTTTTAGCAAGTGCTCTCTTAATTGAATTCAACTGACAAGTCCCTCCCAAAATCAATTAGATAGAAGCAAGAAGATGTAATTATTGATAAAGTTTATCACTTAGATACCAACTCAGCTACGCTTTCATATTAGAAATTCTTATTAGTTTCCCTTATGGCGTGGAACAGCAAACACCTGTTTAGTTGGGAGGCGAAGTTGAAAACGTTGTATCATCTTTGCCACGAGTACCAACAGACTTTGGGCATAATTTAGCATCTCAAGACAGTCTTGTAATTGTGTCTTTCAGATGACATAACTGAAGCTAGCGAACAACAAAATCTCCATATGATCTATCTTTGTGATTCTTTATATCTGTAGTTATCTCTGTTTGGGAATCAGGTGGTCCTCCACTGCATTATCTTCAAGCTGGCACCATTATTGTTGCACTTTTGTTGATGTGGTTAAAGTAAGATTTTGCAACTCTTCGCATTGAGTTGAGTTCCACATCCATCCCATTCAAAGGCCTCATGAGGCCATAACAAACAAGGTCAGCTCAAATTTGATAAGAAAAAAAGAGGAGATTTGATTAGGACAGATTCAGGTGAGTGGAAGTGTGAAAATCAATGGTTCTGGTTCGTTCTCTAGCACTTGCTAACTACGACTAGTTCCATATTCTCACACACATGAAGGACCACAACAACAACAACAACAAAACATGAAATGGCTGTGACCAAAGGGAATAATTACCATTGACTTCACCTGAAAGATTGGTGGCATAACTCTACTTTCTCTGTGCTTGCTGATGACACAAACCACCATGACAGTTGAAGTTACAACACAAGGAATCATCCGTCTTTAAAACTGCTTCCTCTCTTTAGTTCAAAACCACATGTTAAATTATGATGGATTAATGCAGCACCAAATACAATTTTCTGAAGTGCTAAGAAGAAACCAGGGATCAAGTTGCAGATTGTCGCCGAGGTGGGGCACCGAGAGGACTACAAAGTGGATCATGAACATGTCCACATCTCCAAATACGAGCAAATGAACTGTGGAAGTGAAATCATGTCCCTTATCTATAACGATCAGATTGTCTGACTCATCAATCCAATACCACAACTTCTATTCCACAAGGGAACAACAACGGGGAGCTTGGCATCAAGCTTCAGCAAAACCAACAGTGATTGCTTGGTCTTTTCAGGCGAGCCAAGTTTCCCATTGTCCTGTTAACAGTGATTAATTGTCCACCCAAACAATACAAAGTACAAGTGGTTCGGAAAGCACGACAACTTGGACATCCTCCACTACCTAAAGTGCTGGGAAGTCTCATTGGAACTCATCCAGCCAAATACTCCACTAAGGAAGAACAATAGTAAATCGTGATTAATGCAGCACCCAACTCTTGTAAACTTTATTGCCATTATTGATACTTATGTGGGCCGTGGGGACTATAAAGATGCAAAAGAAACGATGATAGCAATGTATGACATCTCCACTCAGCTTAATACTTTCATGGAAACTCGAATGCAGCACTGCAGCAGCAGAAATATCCTTCTCCTGGCGCAGACATGCAAAAATACAAGGAACAAGACTTCACTATGCATGCATGATGGGTAATAATGATTGAAGTTTTTGAATGACTTTTTACTCGCAACAACTTTGTTCCCAAAAAACTTCTCATCAACACAGAGCCTACCTAAGTACTTACAGTTTCATAGAAGAACCATGGAAGGTGGACATGGAGCAGTAAAGAAACAAAAACACCAAGGGAATCCTGAAAATTGACCTTGGCAAATAGTAACAGAAATTTGCTGCTTTAGCAAGCACCAGAATACAGGCACCATTTTTTTCTTTTAAAAAAAGTAATAAATAACAGCAAAAGTATTCATTTCCACTTCTATTTCTACTGAAGAATTTCCCTTAAGTTATTACTACTACATACTTTTTCTGCTTCTTTTTAAGGGAAACCTACCAACATACGCTGTGCAACTTCCCATCCTTGTTTTTCCACCCTCTTCTTGTGTCTTCTCTCTTGTAGATATTGTTGATCGCATGGAAGGAAAAGAAGACTCAGACGATCAAAAGCAAGCACAACAAGCCGGTGATCGGCAACCATGGTTGAATCTTACGCTCGGTGGGAGCATCTCATCAGCTGATGGAAGCTCTCCTAGCGCGCAGTGCAAAATGCAAAGCCGCAAGATGTTCTCGTGCAACTTCTGCATGAAAAAGTTCTGCAGCTCACAGGCTTTGGGAGGTCACCAGAACGCACACAAGAGAGAGAGGGGTGTCACCAGGCGACCTCAGCAGTCCCAGAAAACGACGATAGGATTTCCCCTCTATGCACCTTCTCATAAATCTCTGGCAGTTCAATCCCACTCAGTCGCTCATGAGCAGCAACATGCGGAGGGAGGCTTGCCTGCGATCACAAGATGTCGTCAAATGAACTCGGACACCGAAGCGACAAGGGTTCCGTTTGCGCTTGATCAAGTTAGAGGATCGACATGGCCTGGGAGCTTTCAGAAGAATTCTCAGCCTGCATCGGAACAAGAAAAACTTGATCTGAGTCTCAAGCTTTGATGAGTTCGATCGACAGTCTCGTGGCTTCCCAAAAGCAGGCTACTTTTGAAGTTGACTCTGTCCAGTGCATTTTATCCTCATCAAACTTATTTTTGCCTGATCCGCTCATCAATAAACTCGATTTACGAGTCAAATAAAAGGTAGCATGATCACTTGGGGATCGTCAAATCTTCATGGAGGGAATTGTTCTTGCACTTGCCAATACATGTCCACTGAGTCCCAATTCTCCCCAGCGATTAAGGTCATATATATATCCATGGATGTGTCATTCACTGTTCAGCTTCATAGGTAATACTCTACTTCTAGTTCTCTTGAAGAAATTAAGAGTATTGATTCTTGCAAAGCTTGTAGAAAACAAATCAATTGGAAATTAACCAGAAGCACCAGAAGAAAGAAATTTGAAGTATAATCAATTGGTCATTAAGTAGCTGTCTTTTGTTTGAAAAGAACGTTGAAGCTGGCTTCCAGCTACCAAAAGTAAGTGCTATCATTTTAAACCAGTTGTCTGCTTCAGGTTTTTAGATAAAGATTCACAAGCTTGTTAAGTTGCAGAGGCCGGCTGAGATTGTCTATCTCTTCGTGTAAAAAAAAAAAAAAAAATCTTACAAAACCTCTTCTAGTTGATCTATTCAGTTAGCATCACAATCAGTAGTATGAATTGACTAGGTAGGAACGAGGTAATTCCTAAGTTTTGTTGTCCATTAATAGTTTCCCTATGCATTCCAACTTCGACTTTGATAATAATTTTCAATGAACATGAAAACTGCAAATGAAGGATCAAAAGAAGAAAAAGAATTCCTTGCTCCAACGCGGAACAATTATACCGTATTATCAAGAATTTAACCAGCAACAATTATAAGAAACAGAACAATATTTTTTTTCTCAAGCCCTTCAATTATGATCAGCTACATTTCTAAAATCTTGAACATGTTTTTCTTTTCCCAAACAAATGAAGAAGAAAACTTGAATCTTTAAAAACAACTTTAATAAACAAGTGGTAAACTAGGATTTACATTTTACATGGTTGATGCGGCGTATAGGGTGGGCCCCCTGAGGCTGGGTCAAGGTCAGAAGAACCGTCTAGGTGGCCAACAGGTCAAAGTTAGAATAACAACCCAGATGGCAGACTGGGTCAAAATCAGAAAAACGACCTAGATGGCCGATCGGAAGGGCCATCGAGTCGGCTGACCAAGCCAATAGGCTGACTCAACCGTCTATCAAGCCACTGATCAGGTATCAACAAAACAGATTGATCAGGCAGGCTGACCAGATCGACAAGCCGACCGAGCCGCCAATCAAACCGCTAGTCGGGATAACCGACCAAGCGGTCAACTGGGCCAAGTTGTCAGTAAGCCAATCAGTCGGATAGGCCGACTGGAAGGGCCAGCCGACCGACCAAGCACACTAACAGTAAGGATAGTCGGGGCCTTCCTGTTCTTTCACTCTACCTACCCACGATAGAGGATGTGCTACGTACTCGTTGTATAGCCGAAGCTTCTAAAGTCTGACAAGACACAGAGACGTTATGGTTATATGGGGAAAGATGTTAGAGTGTCAGAAACGACTTATCCTTTTGTAGAAGATGACTCGAGACACGTGCAAAAGGGATAAAGCCTACATTATAAATAGGGGCCCTGAGCTTCCGGTGGAGATACGCACACACCCATTACACATACTTACTGTTCACTTCCACTGTTCGCCTCCCTTCGAGCATCATTCTGACTTGAGTATTGGTGGACCAGAGTCGGGGACCCCTTCCCTGATCCGGTCTCTAATATTTTCTTTGGTGAGCTCTCTTTTGATGCGCTGGGCCTAGGATTGGAGTGCGTCGTCTTCAGAGTCTTTGCAGAGTCAACCTCGATGCCACCGCTGATCCACGCGTCTCAATGTTCATTCTCCCAATTTCAGATAGGAACAGTTGTATATTATGATTTTCGAATGTAACAATATAGTTGAGGTTTTAAAGTTTATTCTAGTGAAACATCCGAATACAAATTTGTGTTGTTGATCCCTTTTATTAAGAGATTTAATTAAGATCAAATTGAAGACTAGACTTTTTTTTTCCCCTTATGATATTATCTTGCTCAGGGTGCTTATGATTTATTGACGTTCGCCAATATGAAAACCATGACTTAAAATAGTAACCTCCAAATTTCAAATCCAATAAACTTTCAAAATCTCAAGAAGAGAGGAAAGCACAAGAGAAATCTCATTTCTGGTGTAGTATGTGTGATCATGTTATAGTGATAAAAGGTAATTCATTCATCCTAACATCTTTACTAATCCGTCCCTAAATTAACACACGGATGTGTCACCATGTTATGTATTGTGAAAGGAGAAAAGGCGAAAGGGCACTGTTAGAAAGTTATAGAAAAGTTGAAAACATTAATTGATTACAGTCGATCGATATTTGTACAGTAATAATTAACTAATTAAATTTTGGCATAGCAACCATATGATCAATAATGCATTCCATTAGTATTGTCTCTTTGGGGCGGTACGATAGTTAAGATATAAAAAGTTGTCACATGAGGTCTAAACTCGACGCGTCCGAGCATATACATCCACATGCTTTAACAACTTGCACTAATGGCTAGTAGCCACCCGTGGTTTACCTTCTCCGTGTTAGCCTAGAGACGGGTTGACGGGGTCTTGAGGTCGAAACTTAGTGTGTCTGAGCATGCACTCCCCCATGCCTTGACCACTTGCACTAATGACTAGTATCCACCCGTGATTTACCTCCTCTGTGTTGGTTCAGGAACGAATTGGGTGGGGCACTAGGACGAGCGAATCGCCTTTTGTCATATGCATTCCGTTAGTATTGCTATCATAGGATATCGATTTTCAAAATGTCTAATTGGTTGTCTCAACCTCTCCTTATATGTGTTGTTGTTGCTGGGTGAAATCTCCTGTGATTTACATTCCTTCAAGATAATGAGAGGTCACCCAGCTGGAGGGGCCACCTTTTACTATCAATCATACATCCTATTAGCCTTGAGCTACAATGTAACGTACGACCAAACATTTTTGCAGTTAATCAGATATCCACAAGTCAATTCCTAACTGTGGTGCATTATAGATTAATTTTCTCCCATAAAAAAACAATCTTGAAATGTTGGCTTTAGAGCGATGATCCATTTGTGCTTCCACCAGGTTTACTTTGTGATATGGGTGATAAGAGAGGTAAAGAATAGTAAAGATGATGTGGATGCCAGCTCGGATACGAAGAGCTGATGGCAGATGACGTTACCTGGGGTAAATAATACCCGAGATTAATTTATATATATAAGGACCTGAGGTCCTCCTTGGGCGAAAGGACCCGAGGTCCTCCTCGGGAGAAAGGTCCCGAGGTTCTCCTCGGGTGAAAGGTCCCGAGGTCCTCCTCAAGAAAAGAGCACCAAGGGGTTGTCGTGGGAGAATGACGCCTCATCCCCCGGGAATTCCGGTAGACATAATGATAGACCTTTATAAGGAGCCGTTCTACACGATTGGCATAAATGATGACCCATGATTGGGATAACCGAACAACAATTAATGCTGTAACGCCTAACGTGTGCTCATAAATACGGGAACGGTTACTTATAAATGCGGGAACTGTTACACGCTGGGGCCACGTCCCACCTATAGGTATATAGGCCATGAGATGTGATACTGTAATCTTCTTCTGAACTCTCATACTTACACAAAAAATACTAAATCTTCTTTCTGATCTCCATCTGACTTGAGCGTTGGAGGGTCAGATGCCGGAATTCTTCTGGTGTTCCCTTAATGCTCGTGTTAATATTTTCAGGGACCATCATCTTTTTGGTTGGCACCTCCTTCGGCTGATTCATCGTCTCCGGCCATCCAAGTAGTTGTCTCCGGAACAAATTTGGTGCCATCTGTGGGAATTTATTTCTCAAAAGAAATCAGAAGAGATCATTGAGATGACAGATTCAGCAGGACAGCCGATAATCCTAACTATGGATGAATTGGATGCCCTAATTTTTAGCGCTGTGAATAAGGCGCTAGAACAACGACAATTGGGGAAGAACAATCGTCAAGGAGATCCCGCAATCCCCTTTGAGACACCAAGGGTTGCAACATCTTCAATACAGCGGCCCTCTATCTCAGCACTACTAGAAAAAAGCTAAACAACAACGCTTTTTTCGTGTTGTCTTTGTGGCTGAAAAAGCGATATTAAAGACACTGTTGTTAAAAGTCCAACATAAGATAACACGGAAAAAACGTTGTTGTTTAGTGCAACGACAACGCATTTTCAATAATTAAAAACGTTGTTATTTTTTTTAAGACAAGGCATAATAAGCGTTGTTGTTTTTGCAAAACTAATGTTTTTACAACGTTTAAAAAACGTTGTGTTTGTTAGTAGAGAAAAAAAATGTTGTCTTATAAATCTACAAACTTTACAAACAGCAAATATAAATATACACAATAAAAAAATTAAGAATCTACTAATTTTTTATTTATAGAGAAACAAAATGAGTACAATCAAATGCCAACCTTAAATTCGGCTGGCAAAAAAAAAGTATAAAATTCAATTAGATTCCGAGTCTTGACTATCCAACTATGTTAAGTTTGAGGCTATAATTACAAATACATAAAATTTAAAATCAAAATGTCTATGAGCACCAGAGCATATGAATTCCTTCGTCCATGGAGATATTCTGAGTCATGTTTGTTCTAATTGAAACTCCATCGCAATTTGAAACACTAGGAACATTTTGTTGGCCATTTGCAACCTCTTCATTTTAATTTGTTTCTGCAAAAAGAAATAAAAAATCTTTAAGCAAGTGAAAGACTTGAACTTCACAACATTTTATATAGAAACAATAACAAAGGTGAAAGAAATTATATCCATCCTAAGGTCTACCTTATGGTACAACATTTATGCCTCCAACTTAACTCTTTAACAACTGATAGTACAACATTTATGATACAGATTGTAGAGTTCACTCGAAAACCGTTGCAGGTGAACACCTGTTTGTATTTATCACTTTTGATTTGTGAACGTAGTGATGTTTACAAGGAGTGGCAGTCATATTTGATAATGTTAAGAATATGGAGCAATCCCAAGAAGCACAAAAACGGATGAACATAAGTTCAAGAATGCACAACATGACAAGAAGAT
>JBAMIE010191620.1:0-39439 GCA_037177295.1 Kaempferia parviflora | reverse complement strand
GTTGATATATATAAAAGAGCCCATTGCAGCCCAAAACCAAACTAATGAACAAGTATGTGTTTGCCTGAGCTAAATTGAACAATGACAAAAATTTAGTTAATTCATTAAACACTTTCTCTCAATAGTAATTTATTTTATAGTTCATATTGTACCAAATTATGTCCCCACGGGAGGGAATGATGGCTAGTGCATGAGGTGTTGCAACCAATGAGGTCTGGAGGTCAAATTCTGGCGAAGCCAGGTGCCTGCCCTCCCTTATGCACTAGTCACTGTCGGGGCTAGTAGCCCCTGTGATTTACCTTCTTCGTGTTTGCCACTAATATTTGTACCAAATTATGTTGTTGCACTCCTGGTGATCCCTTTAATCTATTCGTGTTTTTTTTCCAGATTTGGAATCCTTTAGAATTTTAGGATATCAATGACTTTTTGCCATTAATGATTGAAGGATTTTTTGGGAACAACTTATTGATAATCTTAACGAGCTTAGATTTGCTCTAAATTTATATTATTGTATCCTTGATAGTCTCTTAAATCCGTGGATTTTTTTATTATTATTTTTGGCCCTTAGCTTCTTTGATGACTTTGCCAAAAGTATATGATGAACACCCTTGATAGAAAGTATTTGGTAGCTCTAAAGTGCTTGGATTCCTAATAATAAACCAAAAGGGCTCTAAATTAAAAAACAATAATAACATAGATAGATTCAGGTGGCCATCAAGGATGCAAGGTAAATTTAGAATAAATCCGAGTGCTATAGGACTTCAAATTTAGAAAGAAAATATGAACAAATTCAGGGGATCACTGGAGTGTAACGGTGCAAACTTGAAATAATTTGAGCTTTTTAAAGTCATTAATGACTTTTGGAGTCCATGATGAAATAACTAAGTTTCTGCTTTTTTTGCCTTAGTTCAGTTTGGTTCAGGTAACGAAAAACGTTCCAACACTTTAGTTCTGGTTGCTATGGGCGAATGAGCATTTTGGGGAACAAGTGTGCCCTTTGAGTATACGTTTTGAGTATTTCTAAAAGTTGTGTGCATGATTTGGTAAATTATTCAACATTAGAGTTAGCGAACAATTTTTATAAACCCATTATTTCCTTGAATTTGCACATCGTCCTAGCCAATCACAATTTCATGACTACATAGTTGCTTTGCATTTATCCCAACATAAATTCTATGGAGGATCTAATATTTCATTTTCTCGGCCATAAACTGGAGAATGGTGCTGATGATGAATTTGAGTTTTATCAGACTGTAAAGAAGACATCTTCTAGCGACATCTCTATAATTAAATGCCTGACTAAAAGCTTGTGGGTATGTGAACCTTCTAAATGAATACGGCTGTAGTGTGCAATGAGATATGGTAGCCATATACTAGACAGCTCGATATCATGATTTGTTTCTTTGGCATCTAAACCTGTGATGTTCGATCTCATTTATGCAAGTTTCAAAAGTCCTGTGTCAAGTTTTAAATTTATTTCTTATGAACCATGTCTAATCATTTCCGTTTGTATCTAGTTAATATATAATTTGAATATTATTAATGATGTGGCAGATCATATAGCTTAATGGAGGAACACTAGAGATGAGAATGATTACCATAATTTTGCTGACAATATATACTCGTAGAAATTCACCCTAATTTTGTTAATTCTTGCCAGCTTCGAGAAATCTTCAAAATATGAGAACACCTCCATCAGCTTGTCCATCTGCAAAGGCAACAAAGAGATTTTGAGGGAAGAATTGCTGCAGAATCTTGGTGTTTGCAGACTCCCAACCATCTCGGTTGATTCTACGCAGAAACAAGTTGTCAATCTGCATCACAATGAATGCCTGTCGATGTGATGCAAACCATGCAGAGTCTGCTATTGCCAAACGGAAGCTTGATGTTTAGTTTAGCGAAGTGAAGGGACACTAAACCATGTTTAGTTTCCCATGTCTGTTAATGTCTGTGGATGTGAAGCAAACCATGCAGAGTTTGCTATTTTTAAGTGAGATGAAGAACACTTCCTTCAGGGATCTGCATCACAATCTTATGCAAGTGATTCAATTGCATAAAGATGATTTGTGGGATCAAAAAATGTCTAATTTGTATGCTGTTTCCACTGGAATTGTTCTTTTACCAAGTAATTTGGTGGAAAAGTTGATTCGTGCAGGCCCACCTTGGGCACTTACAATGTGGCCCCTCCCTCGTGTAGTGTAACAATGATAGTAAAAGGTGATTCGCTTATCCCAATGTCTGGGTTAATACGGAGGAGGTAGTGTAGCATAACAAGTGGTAAAAAAATGATTCGCTCGTCTCTGTCAATTCGTGACCAACACAGAGAAAGTAAATCACGGCTGATAACTAGCCATTAGTGCAGTTGGTAAGACATTGGGGAGGTATATGATGAGATGCATGAAATTTCGACTTCAAGAGCTCATGTAATAATCTCTCATGTCTTAATCATCGTATTGCCTCAGGGGACAGGGAGTTTGTGACAAGAATGCACATGAAGTTTGTGAAACTTATTCATTCGAAGTTGATTTGTATTAATGGCCTGAGGCTTAAAAATGAATGTTAAAGCTTCCCAAGAAGCTTTGGGTTATCCCTGAGAGAAAAGAGGGTTGAGTGATTGCAAATGCAACCACGAAAAAAAAAAAATGATGAACGATCAGTCCAGTCTTAATAAGAGTTTTCAATCGGTTGTCAGGAAAATTTTAGATAGACTAAAGATTTCAAGTACAGCTACTGGAATTTAGCTATTAAGTCATATCTTCCAAAGATAGAGTATTCAATTTGGTAGCAAAAAATATCTAATTTATCATTTAAATCATTAATCACAGAATTGTTGGTGTTAAGTAAAATTTGTTAATTTAAACTTTCTTATAATAGTCGTATCCTAATAATTAGGAAATAAACTTTGTTCTTACTCCCTTCTTTTTTATCCTACGAGAATTTAAATAAGATTATTTTGTTTCTTGATATAATTTGTAATACTGATTAAAATTGAATAATTAAAATAAATAAATGTATTTACTATTTATTTTTATAAAAAATATAGAATTATATTTTGTTATTTAATTTATATCTGTGTGCATTATAGAAATTCTAAATAAGTAATTATTCGCACAGACGTTTCTAAGATTCGTGCTCCACGCGATCATGCGGCCTTCACCTGCGTTTCATCCCTAGTTGGGCTCTCACTCCCTCTATCTACATAACCGAAGGGGCAGCGATTAGAGAACGAGGCGACTTAGATCTGCGATCCCGGCTTAGGGCTCTTCCGCGTTCCTTGATCGAGCAGAGATCCATCGCCCCCTCCCTCGGGATCTCGCCTTCCTCCTTCCGCTTCGCACCATGGCCTGCATCAAGAGCGCTGCGCGATCGGCGCTCGTCTCCTTCGCGCCAGATGCGCCCTACTTCGCCGCCGGCACCATGGCCGGCGCCGTCGATCTCAGTTTCAGCGCCACCGCTAACCTCGAGATCTTCTCTCTCGACTTCCAGTCCGACGCGCACGAGCTCCCCGTCGTCGGCGTCTGCCCCAGCGACGAGCGCTTTAACCGCCTTTCTTGGGGGAAGCCCCTCTCTGCCTCCGAGGAGTACTCGTTAGGCCTCATCGCTGGCGGTCACACGGACGGCAGCATCGGCGTTTGGAATCCCCGTAAGCTGATCAGGTGCTCTGGGTTTAATTCTTTCAATTTTTTTTTGTCTCGGCATTGCTTAAAGTCCGGATCTTATGGTGATATTAATATATCCTATCTAATCGCAGTCCCGAGGACCAAAATGATGCTTTTGTGGCGAAGCTCGAAAAGCACGTGGGATCGGTTAGTAACCGTCTCTTTTTCTTCAAGTCAAGGGCTTCGTTGCATTGAAAGTTGCCAATTGGTTTGGTTTTGTCATGTCAGGTCCGTGGTCTGGAGTTCAGCACGCTGTCACCAAATCTACTCGCGTCCGGGGCTGATGAAGGGGAGCTTTGCATTTGGGATCTGGCAAACCCTTCAGAACCAAATCTTTTCCCATCTCTGAAGGTAAGCATGAATTTAAGGAACAATTTTTGTATAGAAATTTTGGTTATTAGCATTTCGTGTAATGCGTTTAGAAAAATTCATTTTCTTAAAAAAATATATTTCTCAGATTTGTATGGTTGTATTGCGCTTACCTCAGACTTAACCTAACATCCAAGATTCCTTGCCCCATTGTCATTTGCTGTTATTCAGCCCATTCACGTTAAATGGGCTAATTTAACTATTCCTCTAACGATGACACCATATGTATAGCAAATTTTATAGTTTACCATAATATGCAAAAAGTCCTCTCTTTCCTTCCACCTGTGAACAACCAGGTGTCTTCTGCAAACACAGTTGTCAAATGTAACCGTGGCGAGGGAAGTTTCCATCTTTCCTAGTCTGCCAATATTGCTTGTGAAGATCTGATGCACAAGGAAAACTACTATTGATTTTGATGAAATCTATAGTGAGAATCTGTATACAGCAACACATATGACTAATTTTTTAGTGGCTGATCTTGCTCTAATATGACATTTTTGTTTCAAAGTTATAGGTTTATCGCATAATGTGGTATCCTGGGTTCAATGCACGAAATTATTAGTTCCAATGGATAGTTTTTATTTTTGTTTTTTTGACAAATTTTGGGTGAAGTTTTTCTATTGCTTCCATTGGATTCAAAAAATACAAAATAGATCCTGTTTTAACTTTGGTTAGATGATCAAAGTAGCCAAAAAAGCTTAAATTTATGCCATACCTAGTATGCTCATCATTCTTTACTATTAACTTGTTAACTTGTCTTTCTATATATTGGTGTTAATGTGAATTTCAAAAATTCTGTACCCTAAATCCATAATAAGATTGTTTCACATCTTTGTGAGAAGCTTATGTCCTCTTATGCAACATTTTTTTCTATTTGTTGGTTTCCAAACACTGAAACTTGGCATCAGGTATTTGAAGCCTGGTTCTTGATGGGGCATGAATCTTCAGGTTGAAAGTTAATGTCAGAATAATTCCCTCCTGTCGAACCAACACTACTATGTGTGGTCTGATATCAATTAATCAGACATTCTGAGGGAGTGTGATTACCATGTCTGAAGAAATGTTATCACATATGAACGAATTGCTCTGGGTGTTCCTTGACCATTTATGATTTACAGATATTGATTCTAACTACTGTTTGGTAAATATGAGCGAGTTTTAATGCACATTGGCATAAGATTAAACAAAAATGTTGTCCATCAGCATATAAGTTTTTGAAGCAATTATTTTCTGATGATAACAATACCTTGTTTACGTTAATAATTGTTTGGTTGGATGATCATCTTGTTCAAGTAACGATTGCTATCTCAATGCTTTTTTATAGTTCTTTTATCTGCCTCCATTTTTCTACCTGTTTATAGTAGCTAATTGTTGCTGGAACAACCTGATTCAGGCGAGCTGAATTATTCAAGCTAACAAATTTTTATGAATTACTAAAGATGTTGTTTCTACAACTTAGGCGAACCTAAATTGGATGTTATTAGAGACTCACTGTTATATTATGTAGCAGAGTGTTGGATCTGGAGCCCAAACTGAAGTGTCCTTCGTTTCATGGAACCCTAAATTTCAGCAAATATTATCATCCACATCTTATAATGGGATAACAGGTTCATAATTTTTTTTACACTGAATTTTTTTTTTTTTAATTTAAAACCTCACAAGTATCAAGTAGTTTACACTTTCTTATCATTTGACATTTCATTGCTGCAGTTGTGTGGGATCTAAAGCAACAGAAACCTGTTACAAGGTTAATTTATTTACCACCATAATTATGAAAAATATTGCACTCAGGAAAGCTAATTATTGGATTTCTAATCCCTTGTCTTGTTCAACAGTTTTGCAGACTCATCTAGAACAAGGTGCTCTGTACTGCAGTGGAATCCTGACCTTTCCACCCAGTTAATTGTGGCATCAGATGATGATAGCTCACCTTCTCTCAAAGTAATTTTCCATGCTGTATGATTTATGATTGCAGTTGCTTTTATACGTTGATTGATCAGACGATCACCAACACATTTTTAGCTTTGTAAAGTTATATATTTTCTCTGCTTTTTAATGAGGGCTTATATAAAATTATTACATATGTTCTTTGTTTGATTTTCTTTTTTATGTCATTCTGAAGCACATTAGAAATTCAAAGAATTTTGCATAATCTGCATGTGTTTGATTTTATCGTTATTTCTATCTCCATCTACAGGTTTGGGATGTGAGAAAGACTATATCACCTGTGAGAGAGTTTGTGGGGCATACTAAAGGTTCTGTTACTAATTTTTCTTCATCTTGCAATCTATTCGTTTAGATATTTTTAAACTCTTCAATTTTACACAGAGTTGTTAGCAAAATTAGGCTAACAGGAAATCCCTAACTATTTAGCCAACCTTGAACTAGTCAAACACCTTATTTTTGTTGCTTCGCAAATCATTCTGATAAGCTGCAAGTTATAATGCTAGCATATTTCATCTGATAGTTTGCCAATCTGGCATTTAAGCTTGGATATTTTAGCAATCTAGCTTTAATACAGTTTAAGATTTATGTAGCCAACTCCAAATAGTTGATGCTTATGACTTGATGGTATGCATGTAATGACATTTCAGAGCATATTTTGATGACTGAAATGTATCCTTGCTTAGTTGTTGTATGAGGCTGCATTATTTTTCCAAACAATGATGATAAAAAGATACTTTGATATTGTTCTGCACGCAACTCTCTGATGTCTGCTTGTCTTGTTAGAAGACATTAGCTTGAGTTATTTATGTAGCCTTTTAAGGGAAATGTGGCAATTTTTTACTGGATCATATGGAGTTTTGATTGAATGGCAAAAACAAAAAAACAAAAATTTAAGTTGACGAGAGGAACTGCATATTTTTTACATTTGGGGATATTCTTTCATATAGTTTAAATCCTGGTCAGAGTAGGAAATCATCATGCTCTCCTTGATTCAGATTGTTATACTGCTTACAATGTAGAAGTTACAATTTGTACCAATCTTGTTTTCATTGTAATTAACTTCTTGTGTTCATTAGGTGTAATCGCAATGTCATGGTGTCCCTATGATAGTAATTTTTTGCTGACCTGTGCCAAGGATAATAGAACAATCTGCTGGGACACAACTTCTGGAGAGGTAGGCGAGCACTCAATTTATCAAGGAATATCCTTGCATTTATACATGCACAATCCAATTTAGCCTTCTCAGTTATAGAATATATTTGTATTTTTTTTTTAAAAATTGTTATCATGCAGATAGTATGTGAATTGCCAGCCAGTACAAACTGGAACTTTGATGTTCACTGGTATCCCAAGATTCCAGGAGTCATATCAGCTTCTTCATTCGATGTCAAAGTTGGAATATACAACATACAGGTAATGAATGACGCCTAACTCCTGTCTGTGTTTAGCATTGCATTTGCATTTGAAAAATGCACCTTGTGCTAAAGTGCATTGGGTGAAAGTGGCTTATTGTTTGATAAAATGCACTTAAAAAACATTTATTACTTTATGTAAAACAATAACATTTCCACAATTAGAATGAAATTCATTATTAATTGAAATTTCAATTGAATTGTATATTCATTTCTTAATTTTGATATCTATACGTATGCAATTTATGAAATATTTTGTGTTATCTTAATTTATTTTTTAGTATATTGTTTCTATTGATTAAGAATGAATAGTATATACAATCAATTTTATATGTTCATATATGATTAGACTTATAAGCTAATGCAAATGGCTTTTTAGCTGAGGATCATAAAATAAAATTCATTTGAATTCATTTTGGCTTGCTTAGAATTGCATTGAGTATTGACACAATATGATGTTGAAATTGTATTTGTCGATTAAAAGACCAAAACTCTAATATGGCTCAAGATTTTCAACCTTGGATATGTGTGTGGCATCAAAAATATCATATTGATAAAAAATTAGAAGTGTAATTGAGCCCAGAAGTGCTGGACTGTGTTCAAGCTTTTTCATTTACTTTCAAACTCTAGCTTGTTCATTGAAAATGTTATTGATTCCAAGCTGAGCTTTTTGTTGAGCTCAATTAGAGACACTAATTTAATATATCAGATTGTATATTAATTTTAACATATTATAGATACTTAGAATTATAAAAATTTAAGAGTATTATATTTATTTAGTGTATTTGAATCAAAAATAAATAAAAATCATAATTGAGATTTAGACAAGTCAATTAACAAGTCTGTTCATAAATGGTTTATGATCTTTGACGATAACGAGCCAAACTCACTAATGTTCAAACTTACTTATTTTCATATATTATTCTATTGAGCAAACATGAATGAACTCTTAAAGTTTATTATCAAGCTTATTCATTAGCATCCTGTTCCCTTACAACTTAAAAAAATACTAGCATGCTATATATTCAATAAATATATTAATTAGGAAAAAATGTCAATCAAATAAGTTACAACCAGACAAATTATACCAGAACACATCCAATCCAAAACCAAATAAGGAAATTAAACTTTTATTGATTCCAATACAAAATAAACATAATCAGTGCTCAGAAAATTAGAAGATCATAGGAAGCAAATTTTGACTCGGGAAGAAGAAGATTCCAATCAAACTCGCGAGGGAGAGTGAAGTTGAATAAATTTTATACCTACTTCCTACAAGCAAAGAGGGCATAGTAAATTGTTGCTAGAAGGAATTTGAAACCTTTAGCCACAGGGATGCAGTTAGGGCAAGTGAGTATATATATATATATATATATATATTTATTTATTTATTTATATATATAGGACATCTAAAGCCCTGAGGGGGTGAGGAACCAAATCCTTATCCCATCTTCGTCGCATATGCATTATGAAGGTGCGGCAGTTCTTATTGAAGCGGATCCAATTACCATTCCTATTCAGCTGCAGTGGAATTCCCTTGCCTGTTGTAGCTGGTCCGATAGTTGCTACGAGCACTTCTCCAGCTCTCAACTGCTGTTTTTGGAGGAGGAAAGTTGCAATGGTTAGAAGAGGAAAATTTGCAATGGTTAGAAGAGAGAAGAGAATTAGATGGTGACTATAACTCGCTGCAAGGAAGATTTCTGCAGTCATCAGCTACTTACTTTGGTGGAGGAAAATTTCAAAATTAGGGGAGAAGAGAAATAACAAAGAGGAGAAGAGAAATAACAAAGAGGAGAAGAGAAGAAGATAAAGATGATACCTTATTACATGGAGGAGCTTTCAGCCACTTGTCAGCTGTCACTGTTTATGAGGAGAGATGCTACTATGATAAGAGAAGAAATAGAGAGGAGAGATGATGGAAAAACTTATAGAAGACATACTTCGCAGAGGAGAAGATATTTGCAGCATGAGATAGGAGGAAGAGTATCACTAATGGTGAGTGTAGAGAGAGTTGTTCTCTTTTTGTTGTCAGGAGTCAATAGGAGTAAAAGGTCGTGAGAACTTAACCAGGTTTAGGTTTTGTATTTTCAACTTGAATTCGTTTAAAATCACCTGTCTAATTTGATTTTAAGTGGAACGCAGAAAGGGGACTACATATCTCTTATGTGATGTGGCCTCCTCCCTAAATTGCTTAGGCAATTAAAACAGAAGTTCATGCTTCTGCTAGGATGTTTTTAGTTTCTGCTCAAATGTGGCTTGTTGGAGATCACTGTACTACTAGGTATTAGACACTAGAATATGGATGGATATTCATTTCTCAAGTCAGTCATTTTATTGTCTCACCATTGAGTTCCGAATTCTAACTGAATCTTTTTTAATGCAGGCTTGTAGTAGATATGCAGCTGCAGGGGGTGAATTTGGTGCTCCTGGTATGTTGCTTTACCCACCATTGAGAAGTCTTCTTTGAACATTCATATTGCAATTGGTTACTTGGTCCTAATAAAACAACTTTTCTCATGTAGCTCAGGCACTCTATACTTAAGTCATTGCCATCTTCAATCCCAGCTAACATTAAAGTGCTGCCCTGCATAATTTAGATCATGCTATTACTTTTTCATTCATTAAGCATTATTCTATTGTATAATCCTATATATTTGATTCCTTAAACCACACATAATAAGTTCACTATCAAAGAATTGTAAGATTTTCACTAATTATTTTTTTTTTACATTTTTTAAAGAAAATATTATGTTCTTGCCATGAAACAATGGAGTGTTGTAAAGTTTATCCACAGACTTCATAATTGCTATTGATCATGCTTCACATCTTGATGATGACAATTACTTGTTTCACTGGTGAAAATCAGTGCTATGTTAATTTGATCCTATTGAATGTTTTAGCTGCAACAAGGAGTGTTGAAAGCATTATTCCAAGTTACAATACCAAGTATAGCTAATTCCTTAAACCATTCACAGTAATAAGTTTGGCTTTTAGAGAACTGCTAGCTTTTTTTAATAGTACATAAATTTTTAGAAAATATTAAATCCTTGCCATGTGAGGAAGGGGCTGTGTAATGCCTATATAAAGGCTTCATGATGTTTGCTATTGGTTATGCTCCACATCATTATGACACTAACTTGATTAATTAGAGTAAGCGAGTCCTCCAACTACATAAGAGTTACTGGCTTAAACTGATTGTATTCGAAGGGGCTGTGTAATATCTATATAAAGGCTTCATGATGTTTGGTATTGGTCATGCTCCACATCATTATGAGGACACTAACTTGATTAATTAGAGTAAACGAGTTCTCCAATTACATAAGAGTTACTGGCTTAAACTGATTGTATTCGAATGTTTTTGTTACATGAAAAATTTACTAACTTGATGACACTTGTCTTGATCTCTCCTTCCATTCTATCTTCATATGTTTCTCTTTCACTTCCCTTGTATTGTCTTAGTGTTCGTTCCTTGGATATGCATACATGTCTTGTCTTTACAGTACGGCTGAGAGCTCCAAAGTGGTTGAAGCGTCCAACTGGTGTATCATTTGCTTTTGGTGGCAAACTTGTTTCATTTCGTCCTGGCCAATTAACTCCAGGAGGAGCTCCACACTCTGTCTCAGAGGTAAATCTGATATTACATCATCAACTCCAATTTAGTGTTTTTTAGTTGAATTCCCTTTTTTTTCTTTAGGTATATGTTCATGATCTAGTTACGGAGCATAGTTTGGTGAGTCGTTCTACTGGATTTGAAGCTGCAGTACAAAATGGGGATAAGTCTTCACTCCGTGCGTTATGTGAACAAAAATCACAAGATTCTCTGTATGTATTTTGTACTAGTATATTGCCAACTTTGAAATTACAACTTTCTTTGTTCATTTGCTTACCTTTATCAGATGTGAAGATGATAAAGAAACTTGGAACTTCCTGAAAATAATGTTTGATGAAGAGGGAACAGCTAGGACCAAGTTACTTTGTCATTTTGGTTTTAATGTTCCAAATGAGAGCAGTGATAGTGCTGATAATCTTGGGAAGCAATTAGAGAATAATCTTAGCCTTGATAGTTCTCCATTGTTTCAAGGTCATGGAAATGCATTTGCTATTGACAATGGAGAGGAGTTCTTTAACAATCCCTCAATTTGTGAAGACAACTTAGCTGATCAGGACGGTAAGGTTCCTATTGGGGAACAGGTTCAGAGTGACCCTGAAGGACCCATCGGTACTTCAGATCCTTCATTTGATGATAGCATTCAACGTGCTTTGGTTGTTGGTAACTACAAAGAAGCAGTTTCAAAGTGCATTGCTGCAAATAGAATGGCTGATGCATTGGTAATTGCTCATGCTGGTGGTCCATCATTATGGGAAAGTACACGTGATCAGTACCTTAAGAGTAGTCTGACACCATATCTGAAGGTATTAATGTTTCATGTTAGCATATTGTCCATAGTCATGAAGATGTTACTAGCTCATCCGTTGTATTTGTTTAGATTGTTCAAGGATGCATGTATAGATTTTGTTTTTTATCTACTCTGTTTCTGGATATTGTACTGACTTTCATTGATACTCATTTTGAGGTTGTATCTGCAATGGTGAATAATGATCTCATGGCCCTAGTTAATACCAGGCCTCTGAACTTATGGAAGGAAACACTAGCTCTTCTCTGCACAGTAAGCTCATAAAACTTTGCTAATATTTTAGCATATTAACATTGTTTTTGTCTCTGGATTCCCCTTGTTTCTCCAATTATCTATTTGATTAATTTATGCTAACATCTTTTTAGATTGAGTTCTTTTATATGCATGTGTTTTCTATTTTCCAGTTTCTCCTGCTACATGTAACAGATTGAAACTTGGACAATCACTAGAGTAAGTTAGTAGTCCCTTTCATCTGGTCGCCTCTCCATTAATTTAGTTATCCTCAGAGTGACTTCCTTGCCATGCCAGTGTAATCCAAGTGAAACCAAAGATGTCTATGAACAGGCTAAAAGTGAACAAATAAGCAAAGATTTGGTTTGAAGCACACTTGCGAGCTAAGCATCTATTTTGTTTACTAAAATATTCAAGGATTAGAGAATTGATATAGTGAACAACAATAAATGACAATTCAGTTTAGTCAAAAAATTAGAACCCTTCATTGAAAAAACTTAGCTTGACATATGCATTAAGCGTAAGCTTTAACTGAATTAACTTTGTTTTTCTCTTCAATAACACTGGCAGGCTCATACTTTGAAATTTTAGTGTGAAACAAGGACAAAGGCACTATATGGTTTTCTTTTTGTCAACACTGGCTAGTCAGATGTTGGGAACTTTTCAGTCTCATCTAATTACCTATTTGGCAATGAATTTAATACTATAATTATATATTTAGGTTGAATAAAATAGAACAATACTCGTATTCTTGCACCATTAACTAGTATAATCAAGGTACAAAGACTTTGGCTCTTGCAGCTCGAAAAGGGTGGCATCTTGGCCAATCATACACTAACTTTAAACATGTAAGCACTAGCTTGGCTGCAATTTATTCATGTTATCAGCAACTATGTGGAGATAAACTCGGCAAGTTAACTTGGAGGAAGGTACAATAGGGAACTGTGTAGGAAGATTCATCGTGTAATGGCGGTGAATTATATTTCCTTGATTGTTGCTTTAACTTGTTTCCAGCAATGCCTTTGTGGATTTGTTCTCGGCAAAGGAATTTGGAGGGAGGTACGATAGGAGAGTATGGAAATTCATTGTGGTTGTGTATTGTCTGGAAGCTAAAATTTTTTGTAAGCAAGCAAAAAGGTCCATTGAGAGAAAGGGCAAATGAGCTAATCATCATCCTGATTCTGTTATCTTCTTGGGCATTTGCTCCTTTTTTCACTATCCACAGCCTTCAACTTTGGCAGAGAATTTTAATCTGTTAAATTATGAAGGCCCTACTTTGATTCAATAGCTATCGAGCAAAGCAATCATCTCCTGGTATATGCAATAAAATGTGTTATATATATCAAATAACATTCCTGTGAACTGTCCTAATCAGGAAATTCTACCAGATTGGACAAATTTACTTCTACACCATCTGGAATGGGACTATTTTCTTGACCATCTACAATTTGACTTGCATTTTAAAAAAGTGCTTTCATGTTACATTTGGTTCTACAGCAGTGTTGATTTCTGTCAATGAGAAATCTAAATGTTTTCTGAATGCTTGTATTCTATGTTTAATATGCACTACCTCGAGATCTATAGTAAATTGATTAATAGAAATTACAACGATCTCAATTCAGGCTAGGACGAAGTTTGTTAATTGCTTCTGTACATGGATGCTTGCTGCCTTTTTTTGTCATGCTTCTCATCATTGTACAATTGTTGTTTCATGTTCCTTAGCCCCTTGCTGTCGGAAAAATTCCTGATTACACAATATCATCATGTATACTTTCAGAAAATGCTAATTTATTTGATTATAATTATGTAACAGTTTGCTGAAAATGACCAATGGACTGCCTTGTGTGACACTCTAGCTGTAAGACTTTTTACTGTGGGAAATACCCTTGCTGCCACATTCTGTTATATCTGTGCTGGGAATGTAGACAAAACCGTGGAGATTTGGTCTTATAGCCTGAAGTCTGATAGTGATGGAAGGACTTACATAGATCTTCTTCAGGTAATTCACAAGTTCAATTGTCACTTTTGGAAATCAGAAGCATTGATGGACTGTTACTTTGTGATAGGATTTGATGGAAAAGACTATTGTTCTCACCCTTGCAACTGGTCATAAACGGTTCAGTGCTTCTTTGTCTAAGCTTGTTGAGAATTATGCTGAATTACTTGCTAGCCAAGGGCTTTTGACAACTGCACTGGAGTATTTAAAACTTTTGGAGCCAGATGAACCTTCACGCGAACTTACTATATTGAGAGATCGGATTTCTCTATCCACAGAAGGTTTCTTCGTAGATATTTTATAGCTTTTCGTGCTTAAATAATTTTGGTTTATTTGCATAGTTTTGTTGTTTTGTTGATACCCACACACATACTTTTAGCAAGTCACTCTTACCTAAAATTTGTGCCATTAACCCTTAGTGGACTATGAGTATTTCCATACTGTTTGCTTTGCATAAAATTTGCAATTTCAGCATAAACCTGTTAGCTTGGCATTTTAGAGCATTTCGTGGTCAAATAATTGTCTTTGTTTGTCTAATGAAGAACCTTATATTTGCACTTAATCCTTCCATACTTCAAATCATCATGGGTCTTAGCTGGTCCTGCTGATAAACCCGTTGCTTTATTCGAGTCTGCTTTCATTGTTGTATCCTCAAAGAAGTAAAATAGAATTTCCCATTATTAGGCATTGTACATTCATTCTCTCCGTTCTCTAAAGTTTTTTCTCATGTTTGGCTTTTGCTCTTCTCTTCACTCTTCTTTTTCTGAAGATGATATAAACAATCCTTTCAATCTAGGTAAGCTTTTTGCTCTATAATGCTAATACATTTCTATAATTTCATTCTCTTGATATTCTTTACTAGAGAAGGGGGCACCCGCAAGTATGAGCTATGAAAGTCCCATTCAACAAGCTGAAGCTGTTTATGGCGCAGACCACACTGGATTTGTGGACCACTCACAGAACTATTATCAGGTGTCTTGTTTTTCTCTTTCTAAAGTATCTCGGTGTAGGCTTGGTTGTTGCTGTTGTTGTTATTGAAAATATCTCTGTGTAAGCTACAACACTTATCTACTCGAATTTTGTTTAACAAATTTAGGACAAGGGCCTTATCCAGCCTCAACCCCAACCTCATCACAATATTGCTAGTGTTCAATATGCTGAAGGGTATCACCAGCCTGCTAATACTGCCTATGGAGGATATCAGCCTGGGCAACCACAGTTCGCTGGTTTTAGCAACCCTGTTACTTTTCAACCACCAAGGCCAACTCAAATGTTTATACCACCTCAGGCAAACCAGGTTGTGCAGGTAATTGTTTAATATCTAGTGTTTAATTATGCCACCTTTGTTCTTTGATCAATCTCTAGATAATTAATTTATCATTTTGATTACCAAACATCAAGTTTGCTCTATCATACATTGATCTACCCAAAAAATTTATTTTCAGCAGCTGCTCTATTATACATTGACTTTGGATTTTGGATCTACTTGCATAATTGCCTATGCACATCTAATGCTGGGTATGTGCATCAGTGTTTTATCCAATTGGAATTGGATACAACTAGGAATCGTAGTTCTGAATTGGGTCCACCTAAGAATAGTGACTGAATCTTTTCATTTGTGTTCATTAGCTTCAAGAAACACAGTAGAAGGGCCATGTAACTGATGGAATATAAGAGGAAGAAGAGGTAGGAAGCTTGGTAAACCATTTGCATCATAATGTCAAGAATAAAGCATTTCTGACTGAATTGATATAGGGAGAACTAGAAGAAGAAAAAATGGGGGGAATACAGAAGAAAAAGTGTAATAAGTTAATTATAACGTCATTAGTAAGTTATAACACCAGAGTTAAAGGATTGCATATAATTCATTTCTATTCCAAAGATTTCACACATGATGATTGATTGAATGACACAGCTGGTGTGGTAAGAAAAATTTGTGTTGGTCCTTTTCACTATGCCTGCTGCTTGCTTTTGTCAGGTAGGCTCCTAACTTATACTTTTCTTTTTTGATTTCTTCATGAATAAAATAGAAAGAATGCCTCTATTTTCACAAGAAGTACATTGTAAATTGCTTTTGTTTATTGGACAATCATCTACAAAGATGACATGACTAAGACGATGTTTTAAAATGCCATACCATGCCAGTAGGTACAATCGAAAATTATTAAACTCGTTATTAGAAGCTGATCATGCTGCCTATGTTGTGCCCATGACTATGGTACTGCCAACACTCAACACACGTTGAAGCATGCTAAGATGAATACGTTTAATGCTTTTAATAGCATGTTTATTTAAAAAATTCTAGATTTGCTTGATTTTCTATTTCCTATGATCTTATGTTTAAAAGTAAACAAGTAGAAGAAAATTAAACTGAGTATAAATTTATTTGGATTCATTTTGATATGCATTGAAATTAAACAATCAAACAAAACATTTCAAATTCCACAACTGTTATTGTATTATTTGTAGAAGTTAATCAAATGTCTTATTTTTACACAAGTGTTAGAAGTAAATTAGCTACCTTATTTTTACAAGTAAATCAACTAGGTAGAAAGTGATTAAAGGAATAAATTTTATTTAAATTCATCTTAGTATGCTTCGGTGCATGCAGAAGTTTGCTAATTTGTTGACATGGTACAGTACTTTCTATCTCAGGACTAAAACGCCAGCTCGGAATGATATTGTTCTCCGAGATTATTCTCTGTATTTTACGTAGGAGAAAATATAACAAGTTACCCACTCCTGTTCCAGTGTTTTTTATATATGACATAACTGAATTCTCACCTAAAGCTTGTAAACTTTTCTGGTTTCTTTCTTGCCTGTTGAGTTCTATAATGTTATGAGCTAAAACTTGGTGCAATCAAACTGTAGAAGTTAGTATGTCCTTTATTCTTATTATGGGATATGATCGTAGATCATGGTTGAACATGGTTGCTTATTTCATAAATTATTTGAGACTAGAAGAACCAGTCACCACAATACATATTGATTTTCTTACTGCAATGGGTATGCAACTTGTCAGTTATAAATTAATTTTGACTGACAATTTCTTCTTACACCATGTGTAATATACGTTTGCTATGGTTGCCTCTTTTCCACATCAAATCTGGACAAATCAAACATGCCAACTCTTCTTACTAACATGTGTAATAGTACTAGTTTTGTGGGACGTCTTGTCTATTTTTTCAGATGAATGCATATACTATACTAATTTATTTTGATCACAGCAAACTCCACCTGCTGTTGCTCCACAGTCAACAATAAAACCTTTTGTTCCTGCAGCCCCTGCTGCTCTTAGAAATGTGGCGCAATATCAGCAACCTAGCTTGGGTTCTCAGCTGTATCCAGTATGTTTTTTTTTCTCTCTACTCGGTATTGGTTGCTTGTGATGTTTTACTAAATTTTTTCTTTTTCTTCAGGGCTTTGCCAATTCTGGTTATCAATCTGGATCTTCATTTAATCCTTCACATGGTATTGGTGGACCTCAACCAACAGCTGCCACTGGTAACAGATTTACCCAACCTGCTGCACCTGCCACAGGACAAAAGGGTTTCATGCCAGTTCCTAACCCAAATTTTGCCCATACACCTGGCATGAGTCCTGCACAACCTTCAAGCCCTACAAAACTATCACAATCACAGACATCTGTTGTTCCTTCAACCCCTCCACCTACAGTGCAAACAGCTGATACATCAAATGTGCCCGGTAATTTTCCTTCTCTATGGAGTTAATTGTGCTCCTAATACTGCTTGGTTAAACATAAAAATGACTTGGAAGAATTATGTCATTTAGGGACAGCTAAAACATCCTTCCCCTCAATTTCTCACTTATTATATGAGTAAGATGTTTATTCATTGCCATCTCTTGTTTTGATTTTCTTGTAATAATGCACTAGGTTATTCATCAATAGTTTAAAACATCTCATGCTGCTTGTTTCACTTATCTTGTGGGTATCTTCATGCAACCAATCCAATCTTGTCTTGGGTATTGTTACCAAATCTAGGGAGATGTGCAGTTATTGTCTTATTAATCTAAAGGGCGACCTTGGACATTAGCTTAATTGCTTCAAGGTTAAACTCCTTACTTTGCTTAATCTTCCATATTTGTTGAGATTTCTTGGTCCGAAATATTTCCTCAGCACTCATTCTAATCTCTTGGCGGTTAGGAATTTAAGTAGAAGTTGCTTTAGTCATATTATTTGTCAACTACAATGTCCTTATAGGCAGTTGGCCCAGGCCACAGGTTTCTAATTTTATCAACATTGGTTTGGTCCAATCTGATGTATGAGGTGATTTTGTTAAGTTATCTATTCAGTTGAGTGCTTAATTCCTTTCCTATATGTTTTGAAGCTTCTTATTAAGTGTGAAAGTTGGTCATGGTTAGTCTTATGCCTTATTTTTAGGATGAAATGGAAAGGAATGGAGTGGAATTGAATGAAAATAACACTGGAGATGGGAATGCAATGATAAGCGGGATGATCCATTTAGTTGCATTGACAGAATGATTCATTTTATCTTTAGCTCATTCATCCAATTTGATTAATTTAGCTAATTTGACATAATTGCTCCGTCCATTCCCAACAGGGCTAGCTGTTCAGGCTCAGCCACACAACTCTTAGTTGATTTCTTTATTTCGGTTCACCAAGTATGTCTGGCCCATACAATATGTCCAATCCTTTATTTGTCAGGCACAATCCATTGGGTTTGTTGGTGCAATGATCTATCCTATCTACCTGGCTTGACTGATCCTTCTTACTCGTTCAATTCACTCATCCCACTATCCTATCCAGTCCATCAAGTCTTGCATGGCGTGCATTGGTCTAACTAACCATGATCTCATTGGTCATCATATGAATTTCCTGGGATACTTTAATCTAGGTGAAGTTTGACTTATTTTGTATTGTATTCATTGGGATTGCAAATTTCTCTCATCATCAACAACTTGTCCTTACTGAGCACGTTGCCCAAGGCCTTGCAAGATATTGGCTGCTTGGGGAGTTGAATCCAACTAGTTATCTTCTCTTATGAGACCTAAAAGAGTAGGGTAAACTTGAGACTTTTATGGCGCCTTCCAATCTTTTGCTATTTTGGGGCTGATATGTCCAACCTGCTCTTTAATTAATACTTTTCTCATGCGTGCTCTTGCAGCTGAATTGAAGCCAGTCGTTACCACGTTGACAAGACTATATAATGAAACTTCAGCAGCTCTTGGAGGAGCAAATGCAAATGCACCTAAAAAGAGGGAAATTGAAGATAACTCTAGGAAAATTGGGTCATTATTTGTAAAACTCAATAGCGGCGATATCTCTCCTAATGCTGCTGCAAAACTTACTCAGCTTTGCCAGGCATTAGATAGCGGAGATTTTGCTGCTGCATTGCATATTCAGGTATATTATTTTAATTATTATATCCTTCGTTCATTCTTTAACCATAAACTTTCCATGCTTTATTTAAGAATTTGGTTAACATTCAAGAGATAAGATACTTTTTCTGTGTTAGATTTTTTTTTTATTGAACATTTTTCTGTAGCAATGTGATACCCTTGTTCCTGCATGCCATGATTTTTTTTTAAAGATACAAGAAATTGCTTAGTAAACAAACTATTGCACATTAACAAGTAATTTATAGAAACTTTTTATTAGTGTTTTGATTTCACAATGATTTAGCTTTAAAATTAATCGACATGTTCTACCATCACACCTATTCTGCCTCGTGATACTCCAGTTTGCTTGCTCATTCAAGGTGATTTGTTACTAAAAGGAAAGGTATGTTGTTCTATAGTGGTGGTTGTTTTAACTCCTCTTCAAAGGGTTACCTCATTATGGTATCAACTATCAACCTAGCCTCATTAAGGAAACCCTAATAATTTAATACCGTTGCAAACATACCTCCCCAAAAGGGTGTATCATCCTAACTTTCATACAACTATCCTGGTGATTGAAGCTTTGCTATGTTTTGGTAGGTGATTTTGACTACAAGCGACTGGGATGAATGCAACTTCTGGCTCGCAGCATTAAAGCGAATGATCAAAACAAGACAGAGTGTCAGAATATGAGGGATCAGAAGAGTCACAGTCTGGGTGCTTTGGTCCTCTACCTTCGATTTTCCCCTCTAGTTTGCCATAAACATTATTTGACGTTTTTGTGTAATTAACAGCGTAAATTCTTAGATCAATAACCTAAACCCAATGCCGATTTATTGAAAGCAGCATCCAAGGTCTATTAGTAGAGAACTTGATATTTTAAAAGAAGCAGGCTTGTTGATTGTTCTGAGGTTTCTTCTGTGGTAACATTTTATTCGGACAGACATCAGTGTTCTTGCATCTTGACATTACAATTTAGTCTCTGTTAGATGCAATTTTAAATGCAGATTGTTTTTTTTTTCCCTCTCCTTGTAATGTTGCTAGTCTGTCCACATTTCATGTCTTATTCTCATATTGACTTCAATAGACAAATAAGATTTATATAATTGATTCTAAATGGTTAGCGAAACATGTTTTGATGTCATTGATGAAGAGGTCACTCCATGTCATGCATATTTGCAGTTCTTAACTGAGATAAATGTATACAACTGCACCTTTTAAATTTCCAAAAAAAAAAAAAAAAATCCTTACCCTTCTTTCTCATCTTATTATTGTGGGTGCGGTGTACTACCACTTCCTTATATGGTCATAGAAACGCTGTATGCTAGCACTTTGATTAGTTGTGTTAGGATCTTTGTTAATTTTATCTTCAGAATCATGGTTCAGGTAAAACCGTAACTCCTGTCGTTTTGTAGTATTTTTTAAATAATAATGACTTTTGTAAAATAGTGAGCAGCCTGCGTTGGATAGATAGAGTAGACTTTTACCACTCTGCTGAGATAAGAGTCGGGCAGATAGACCCATCTAGTAATTGACAGATTACGAGTCAGGGTCAACTGACAGAGCAGACTTTACCACTCTGGTGAGACAAGTCGGGCAGGATAGATTGGAAAGATCTTTCTTGGCGAATCCACGTCAATTGACTTGAGATCGAAGGGCTCATCAACGAGTTGATTGGGCAGACAAGCCAATCTGATTGGCAGATGTGAGAGAGTGGAGTGAACCTGAAGTTGACTATTCTTTGATGACAGAGAGACGGCTAGCTGGCTGGCTGAAACTCTGAATAGGCAAATAAATAAAAGAATTTCAACAGCGAGACTTGTTTTTGACATCATATAAATTTATAAATTACAATACACAAAGCAAAACAAAAAATAAAATTAAATATAATAGCAAGACCTGTATCAACGGACACAGCTGTTCTGCAGGCTCCTTCTGTACTTCCCCAAGATCGGCTGCGATTTAATCCTGGTCCCTCCCACTCTGGTCTTCCTGTGCAGCCACAGGATCCATCTGAATTTAATCTCTACCGTTCACGCGAATATCTCGTTTCTCCAGACCTACCGCACCACTATATTATTAGTAAGAGAGCTGGAGACGAAAGGCATCGTTCCCCTCCTCCCTCGCCAACAAAAACATGTGTAAGCGGTCCCCTCTTCCACATCGCCATGCTCCTTGGTCTCGCGACTACAAACAAAATCATCAAAATAAAAAATAATAATAATAATAAATAAATAAAAGAGAAAAAAACGCCCCCACCCTTCCCTTCATCTTCACTTGATAATTTAAGAGTCAGTGTTTTTTTTTAAAAAAAAAATATAATCATCAGAGTGGAGCTTAGTCTATTACAAGTACAGACAGATAACCGAATCCAATGATAGTTATCACAAGCAACCCATTAGTGTCACAGTTATCTTTATTTTTGTTTTCATGTGAATTAAAAAACAGATCCTTCATCCTTGGATCAGATTCAGTCATTCAGAGCTGTGAGTGCGCCATTTAAGCCACCTCACATGGATTCAGGTGGGTGTTTTGGATTGGAACTGAAGATCCAGTTGATTGGATCACGACCGCTATTATTGTGCAACTACTAAGTTGGCCTCCCTCCACGTGATCCCATGTGAATATCCCCTTGAGGGTTCTTTTGTTTCGCGTAATATCGTGGCTTGTCTCTCTCCCTCTTTAGTTTTTTTCCCCACGGCATAGGACTTGTACCTGATTTAGCGTTATCGTTTTGCATCAATAATTGGATGCATTGTTTTTATTGTGTTTTTGACCGAGAGAGATCTAAAACTCACTCTATGCACGCAGAGAAAAAGACTTGCAGAGAACCAACACGAAACAGAGACTGAAAACAGAGCAAAAAAAAAACAAAAAACTACACGAATGAAACAAGAACAAACGATGATTGGATCGCTGGCGGTGAATTGGAAACTAATCCAAACTTCTTTTTTTTTGGATCAGGGTGGTTCTGATCTCGCTGTGGTTAGCCGGTTGCGACAATGAGTTTTTGCAGTGCGCGATGGCGCCCTGTATGGCGCTCTGTAGCTCCTCCATGGACGAATGCGGCAGCGAAGCGGCCGGCGGTACGTCGCCGGCGTAGAGAAGGCCGGAGTGGCTCGGCGAAGACCGCATGGACGATGGGCAGCTCGCCGCCCACCGCTCCTTCCTTGCAGGCGGACCGAGGCCGAAAAGGTTGCCGGAGAAGGAAGACTGCGAGAAGGCCGCCGCGTCGGGGCCGGCCGCCGGAGTATTCTTCTTGATGGGGAATAGACGGTCGGAGAAGGAGAAGGTCGTAGGCTTCTTCTTGTTCTTCTGTTGCATGGCGGAGAGCTTCTCGTAGATTGGCCTCACTTTTTTCACGTACTTCTTGATCACCTCCTTCGCGCGCTTCGCTGCCGGCGGCGGCGGCGGCGCCACCGCGGGGGAGACTTCGATGGGGTCGAGCTTTTTGCTGCCGCCGCGGTGTAGGGAGAAGGCGGAGGAGAAGCGGTTGGCTAGGGAGGAGAGATACTTGGCGCCGCCGCCGGCGGCGGCTGCGGCGGCGACGGCAGGGCGTTTGGCGGCCGAGGCGGAGAAGCGGCGGGCATCGTCTTCGGCGACGGAGCTAGGGCGGGAGGAGGAATTGCAGCTGTCGGGGAGAAGCGAGTCGGCGGCGGAGAAGGCGGAGGAGGAAGAGGAGGAGCTGGCGGTGGAGTCGCGGGAAGCGGTGGTGGCGGTGGAGGAGGAGGAAACGGAGGCGGAGCTCAGGAGAAGGGTGCGGACCATGCATACTCGGGTGGAGGGGTGGAGGGGGAGGAGCTGCCCCTTGTAGAATAACTCGTCGGCCGGGCAGGAGCGCTTCGAGGCGGCGGGGGAGACGGACACAGTGAACTCGAAGTCAGAGGACGAAGATGACGACGACGGAGACGGAAAAGATGGCATCACCGGCGCGGCGGCGGAGTCCGACGTCTCCATGGCCGTCTTTGACCGTTTGGAGCTGGGAGAGTGAAAAAGAGAAAGGCAGGAACAAAGGTTTTAAAGCCCCCATCTTTGCCACATCATCTGCACTGCAGCCAATGGTGACACGCCACATCATCGCCATTTTTCAACGTGGATGATGAGAGGTATGGTTTATTAGAAGTCAGTATCAATAAAAATATATAAAAATTAAAAGTTAATATAATAATAATAAATATAGAATTATATAATATTTTTTTATCAGATTTTAATAATAAAAGATGCTACCTTTTGTGTCTACTTACTGAGGATCTCGTGATTTTCCTAAATATAATAAATAAATATAAGATTTGCCAGATCCAATTAGTAGAAGTAGATCTGAAAGTAATTAACTAATGATTTGCTAATCACACCTCACTTAACCAGCTCATGTCAAATTTCAATTCACATGGTGCGATGAGGCCGTCTCATGGTTCTAAGAGGCCATAAGTTAAAAAAAAATTAGACTTTAGTAATTTTTTTAAAAATAAAATTTTCTCTCACACTTTTTCATTCGGATTTAATATCAATAATGGTAAATTAATTTTTTTTAATAAAACATTAATTAATAAAATATTTTTATATAAAATTTAATTTTCTAAGATGCAAAATTATTAACAATGACTGCTAATAATTAAGTATAAATATAATAAAAAGTATTAAATTTGATTTGAATCAATTAATTTAAGTAGTGTATAATAAACCAGCACTAAAAAGTATATAATAAATTAGATAAGTGTATTTAAAAAATCTAGCGATCATATTTTATGGTTTTTTAAGTGCATATATCATGTTTGTAATGGTAGAAATTTAGTTGCACTAAAAAACAAAAAATGGGTAAAAAAATCTCATATTATTACTAATAATTTATTTTTTCAAACAATATTTGGGTTCATAATCCATTACATCTATAATTAATCATTTGTATATAACAATAAAGACATTTTGAGGAAAAAATAGTAAAAAAAAATATTTTATGTAGAAGAACAATATCTTCTTGGAGAATCAAATATGAGGAAGTAAAACATGTAAATCGAGCACTAAAGAGATAATGAGTAGGCAATCAGTTAATTATAAAAATGGGATAAAAAATAAAATTAGGTCTTATATAATTATATGGTAGCTTAGATTGAATTTTAGAACTAAATAATATAATAATTATAATTAATATGTAAGTAAATGCAGCTGCCATTGGATTTAATTGAAGAGGTTTGAAAAAATAAAAACAAGTAACATTAGCGGAAATCGAAGCATGCCAAATCTACATACATGCATGATATAGCTTGGACATTCTCAGTTGTCTGCCCTCCCTTATGTACTAGTCACTGTCTGAGCTAGTAGCCTCCGTGATTTACCTTCTTCGTCTTGGCACTATGACGGATTGGCGGAGGCGATGGGGGTGAGCGATTCGCCTTTTACTACCAATGATACAACTTGGACATTGGACATTGGGTAACAGTTAACTGTAAATATTAGTAATTAAATTTATTTAAGTATGAACCCTAATAAAATTGGGGTCCTAGGTATATACCTTAATGGTCTATATCTTGAGCCGGGCCTGGGTGCAGCGTCGTACTTGAGATTTTGATAACCTGAGTCAAGATTAATAAAAAGGACCCCTTTATACCGTCTTACTATTATATTAGTTTAAAAAATTATTTACACTTTAAAATATGTTTTTCCTTTTAATGTGTGATTAACATTTTTTAGTAAATCTACAAAATGTACAATAAAATAAAGAATTAAATAACATGCATATTTCAAAAATATAATACAAAAATAAATATTACCGACAATCATTTAATACAAATACGTCTTACTTTCTTTTAACAAATATGTTGGATTACATGACAGTTTATATATGTCTTTTTTATGGTTGGACATTTAATATTTTCTTTTCTCACCATAAACATAATTCTTACTCTGCTAATTGATAATCATATATTAAATAATTCTTCCCTTCATCTTTGTTTCCTAGCAGCGTAAGCCACGACTATATTATGCTGCATCAAGACATCTCAATAACTTTGAATCATTACTATATTAAGACATCTTTTTATTTGATTATACTTTGCAATATTAAGTGTTATTTAACTCAATATTTTACTTTACATGTTGCAACCTCACTAAAACACAATAGTAATATATCTTATAATTTTATTGCTAAAACGGAAGCAAGACGTATTTGTATTAAATAATTATCGAAAATATTTATTTTTGTATTATATTTTTGAAATATACATGTTATTCAATTCTTTATTTTATTGTACATTTTGTAGCTTTACTAAAAAAAAATATTGATCACACATTAAAAGGAGAATCATATTTTAAAGTATAAATAATTTTTTAAATTAATATAATAGTAAGACGGTCTAAAGTGACCGTTTTTATTGAATCTCGACTCAGGTCATCAAAATCTCAGGTACAGCGCTGACTCCCATGTCTTAACCATCATATCGCCCCGAGGGGACTTTCATTTAATGAGAGTTCTATACTTCTACTTTTTTTTTTTTCCAGGTATGTCACATATCTATAATATTTGAATCATTCGTATGTAAGGTCATCCGTTAGATCAATGGCGGAGCTAGTCCGAGTAGATCATCCGGACTAATCTCAGGCCGTAGGTCACGAGCATTGATGTCGATATCATCGCCCTAAGCTAACTGTTGACGTCGTCATCGCACTGATCTAGTCTCTCCTTTTTTCCATTTTTTTCATTTCTTTTCCTATAAAATTCTTTATCAACATTATTTACTACTTGTGCTACTGTTCGGATAGCTCACAACGTGATTCCGCCGTTGGTTAGAACCTATATGTTACTTAATGTCTGACCGATCTATTATTATTATTTTTATTTATTTATTTATATATAGTCAGTACGGTATAATATTTTTAAATTATGAGATAATTTTTACAAATTAATTTAATGAAATTTGCCTTTTCCTCTATGAAAGAAGAACACGACGACAACTAATTAACAATAGCACGACTTACATTTCAATCGACGAATCTCCACGCTAACGTCGCCTATTTTTTTATTTTACCATTTCTGCCCTATAAATTAATAAATATCCTGTGTATTACGTTTTCCATTTATTACCACCGATGCAAACTAAATAATTATTATTTTAAAAATAAATAAATAAAGATTGGAAGGATATTCTTGTCATTTCGCTCGATCATACGTTTCGTGGTTCTTTGTCGTTACCGTTCTCCACCCAACACTCCAGTTCATCTTCCCCAACCCTCTCCTTCTTCGTTTTCACCGCCGGGGATCTGAGCGGGAGAGAGAGGTATGGGATTCTCACCTTGCTCCTTTTTCTTCTTGTTTCCTTGCTTCTTCACTGCAAATTTTTATAACTTCGTGCGTTGCTTTTGACAAGATCTGCTTTGAGTTTAATTTCTTTTAAAGCTGATCGAGCTTTTCTTTAGTGAAAACTGTGAAATTCAGATTTTTACGGGCTTGAAGATTTCCTCAAATTCTCCGCTCGATTAAAGACGGTTCGATAGGGTTGTCTCCAATGCATTCATATTTGCTGCAATTAGTAGCTTTTGTTTTTTTAAAACCCTTCCAGTTAATTTTTGATTCTTAAATTTTGAGGCTTCTCCTTTCTATTCTTTCTGTTTACTACCTTTCGAGTTTGGCTTTCTTATTTCCTCTTTAATTGTCTTGTGTTTTCCCCACACAGAATCGTAGTTCGGTATTAGTATTTTTGAAACATTTGATTGTTGTTGCATTAGCATATTCATTCTATTCCGACAACATCTCAAACAAGTTCTGGCTTCACATTCAGCTATTGCATTTGTTCAAGTTCAATTGTTGTCTTTTAAAAACTGTATGGAAACAAGGGATAGGCTTCGAAATGCCATTTTCTCTTTTGGTATTTGAGCAGTCTACTATACCGCGAAAGACTAAGAATTAATTGTTGTTTCACCTAGCTAATACTAGAGATTTGTAAGATTACTAAGGACATCATGAAACAAATTAATAATCTAGCAATTTTCTGTTTCTTGATACGGCAACTATTCGATGGGCTGTAGGGTGTTTTGGTTTATAAGCATAGTCAATGCAAGAATATGATCATCCAAAAACTTAATGTTGATCACCAATAGATATGAATAAAAACCATGGTTTTTTAAGTAATGCTCTGTTTCTTGATACTACAACTATTCGATAGGCTGTAGGGTGTTTTGGTTTATAAGCATAGTCTATGCAAGAATATGATCATCCAAAAAATTAATGATGATCACCAATAGATATGAATAAAAACCATGGTTTTTTAAGTAACGTTCTGTTTCTTTCACTGTTTCAATTATTCATTTGCTGACTAAGAAATTACTTTGTCATGAGGGAGTTTACCTTCACTTGTTCATAGGCTATTTATCTTATCATTGAGAAGGTTAAAAAAAAAAATAATGCACTTGTACTCATTAATCTGTTTTGCCTTTTTACATCTACTGAAGATACATATACTCAACGTGTCGTTTGTTATTTAATGGCAGGGAGTTGGAGTATTGAGGAGATGGGTGTAAGCCAAGCTACAAAGATTGCACTTGCTGTTGCTTTTTTTGGAATATTGTCTTTCATTTTTGGTGTCATTGCTGAAAATAAAAAGGTATTTTTAATCTCCTTACTATGTTTGAGATTTTTATGGGCATTCTTCAGCTCAGGAATCCTCCGGTCTTGTTTTTGTTAACCCTTTTTATTGAAAGAGAACTGTTTCTATTCATCAAATTATTTTTCTTTTAAAGGCTATATATGTTGTCATTGCAACATAGCTATGTTCATTTTTTTTTCATGTCCCAAATTTTGATTATTCATGTGACTCATTTTTCATTGTTATAGCCTGCTTCTGGAACTCCAATTCAAGGGAAGGGTGTGGTCATCTGCAAGTTTCCGAATGATCCAACAATCGCTTTGGGAAGTCTATCTGTTGTGACTCTCTTTTTAGCTGCTTTAGTAGGGCATGTTGCTGTCTATTTTCCATACAAAGGAAAGACAGTTCCAGTTCAAGCTTTATCCCGGAGTGTTTCACTGATTATATTCTTCATTATTGCAGAGTAAGATGAATTTTTCCATGCACTAATAGGGTTCTTTGATGCAGCCTAAGTTTAGCTGGTGGGGAACCATGTTTTTTGCATCTAGAGCTCGTATTACAGATACTGTTAGTTGGAATTTTAGCTGTTAGTAACTCTTTTTTATGTCATATGATTGATTAACTCCTCGATTGCTTCTCTCGTATGCATGAGGTTACCTGTCGTATGGCTTGCTCTTTCTGTGTTCTCAACCACATGCTGAGAACTTCTCTTAAAATTCCTAGTTTCATTGTTTTTTAATCAAAGATAGCTTAAAGTCAAGCCCTGGAATTGTGTACTTAAACAGATATACAATTCTCAATGGTATGGTAAGCCCTACAAGTGCAATTTCTCATTCAACAACCTTCTATCCAACAATATTAGAACTCGGATTTTCCATTTATGATCTTTAACTTCTAACTGTTCTTGCACTATGTAACCTTCAGTATAACTCTCTCACAGCTAGTAGTGTTGTTGATTCAGAGTTGTCTCAGGTGCGGCACTTGGGATGATGTTGTGGGCTACTATCGCAGAAGGCCTGCACCGTTCACACAATGTCCACTATAATCTCGATACAGAGTGTTCGACTGCCAAGACTGGCCTATTTGGTGGAGCAGCATTCCTTGCCCTTGATGCCTCCCTCCTTTGGCTTGTGTGCCAGATTCTAACACTAAATGCAAGAGCTGATTATCTGGAGGAGGATGACTCCAAGGGAGAATATGGGCAGGTTTATGCGACTGAGATGGAGACCAATGGTGCTGCACATCCGGCATGTTAGTTAAGGGGAACGAAAAGTGCACTTCTTCGTCTTAAAAGTTAAGACACTTGTCTTTGGGTTTCTGTTTACTGTGTCGGTTGGGTATCGGCACTGTGTTGTAAGATGTTCTTACATTTCCGGGTTCTGAATGGTTGTTCTATAATGGAATTATGAACTCATTAACATGGAATATTTGAAGCTGTCAAGGTTGGACTCTTGCTTGTATTTTGTTGGTACTGTTGTTCTGGAAACAAGATTGGAAAAGTTGTTCCCTTTTGAAGATTACAATGTTCTTGTTTAACAAACAATGCAACTCTCCTTCATTTCACTGCCATCGCTATTTTTTGTCTTTGTATCTGGACTAAATTGTTTATGTTGGTGTTTTTAAATTGAAAATTAAAAATATAATTCAGATCTATTTTTAGTTGATATGAAAGATATATATATAGAGAAATTTGAGCCTGCACACTCTTATGTGCACGAACATGAGCGACATCCGACGTGGAGAGCCAACGTAGCGCTAATTAAAAAAAATTTATTCGTTGTTCTCTCTCCTGCATGTAGTGTGGTGCTGTTTTTTTTCAAAACAGCGCCACCGCAGAGCTGTTCTTTAAAGAACAGCTCTGCGGCAGAAAACAACTCCCTCGTAGAGCTATTTTTGCGAAAACAGCTATACAATTTAGCTATTCTTTAAAGAATAGCTCTGCGACAGAAAACAACTAAAGAACAGCTCTGCGGCAGAAAACAACTCCCTCGTAGAGCTATTTTTCCGAAAACAACTATACAATTTAGCTGTTCTTTAAAGAATAGCTCTGCGACAGAAAACAACTAAAGAACAGCTCTGCGGCAGAAAACAACTCCCTCGCAGAGTTGTTTTTCCGAAAACAGCTATACAATTTAGCTGTTCTTTAAAGAACAGCTCTGCGGCAAAAAACAACTAAAGAACAGCTCTGCGGCAGAAAATAACTCCCTTGCAGAGTTGATTTTACGAAAACAGCTATACAATTTAGTTGTTCTTTTAAAGAATAGCTAAAAAATAGCTAAACTGTATTTAACTGTTCTTTAAAGAACAGCTAAATACAGTTTAGCTGTTTTCGGAAAAACAGCTCTAAAGAACAACTCTGTGGTGGCGCTGTTTTGAAAAAAATAGTGTCACACTGCATGCAGGCGAGAGAATGCAGTCTGCATGCAGGAGAGAGAACAACGAATAAAAAATTTTAATTAGAGATGCGTTGGCTCTCCACATCGGATGTCGCTTATGTTCGCGCACATAAGGGTGTACAAACGAAAATTTCTCTCTCTCTCTCTCTCTCTCTCTCTCTCTATATATATATATATATAAATTTAAATGATATGGCACTTAAAAATAGGGCATAATCTTACGATAATGTAGACTCACTCATACCCTTTTTATTTTTTATTTTTTATTTTATTTTTCAAAATTTATTTAAATATAAATAATAATTAAAATTAATGATCGAGATTTTTTTAAACTATCAAACCGGCAATTTCAAGTCATCAAACGGTTGATTTTAAACCATGGTCAATCCATATTGGTGGAGTAGAAAGCATATATCTCCTCCATGTTTTGACCATTTACATTTATGGTTAGTAGTCATCCGTGATTTACCTCCTTCGTGTTGACCCTGGGATGGATTGGCGGGGGCGCTGGGACGAGCGTATTCGTCTTTTGCCACATATTGTTGGAGTAGAAGATCAGATAAACTAGTCCGAGAAGGACCAAATCTTTACTTTAAAATTGTGAATTTTTTGCTTGCCTCTTATCCATTTTTTTCATAATTTTATTAATTTCGATTTATTATATTTGCTGTTTGATTATCATATATATCTTTTAATAATGTACAGGCAAATTTATTTTGAATGATTTATATTATTTTGGCATAGATCGTTTCATGCTTGATATGAACATAGCCACTTACCCTCTGTTTAATAGGGTGAGGAAAGGTTCATTGTTGAATGGAATGAGAGAAGGTTCATTATCGGAAGGAGAAGGGATAGAAAGGAAAGGAAAGAGAGGGAAAGTAAAATATCTATATTTCTCTTGTTTGGGAGGGAAGGAAGGTTCGGAATATGTGTTACCTTATTTGGGAGGAAAGGGAGGTGATGAAAGTTAAATATATAAATTACAAAAATACCTTCACTTTTTAAAATAAACTTACATGTGAAAAAAATGGATATAGCCCATTACCTATGGATGTAAGTTTTTTCCTTGCCAAAACCACCCCGTGAGGCCGGTGTCGACGTTGAGTGCGAGCGATTGGACGCTAGGCAGTAACGGCACGTGCTACGTGAGGAGTGACGACACAAAGATGAGATACCTAAAAAGATGAGTTAATTTGGGAATTAATATTTTTAAATAGGGATAAAATTGGAATAAAATATGTTTGAGTTCCCCTTACTTACACCACAAATCAGGGTGTACAAAATTGTGTCGATACACGAGCATGCATGGTAAAGCTTACCCTTTTCTCCCCTTCCCTTCCCTTCCTTAACTTACTTCATCTCAAACAAGGATTAAAATTTCCCTTCCCGTTATTTACCCTTCCCTCACCTCCTCCCAAACACATCGTTAGGGGAGGCAGACACTGGTATTGCTAAAGTGGAACTGGGGTGTTGGTGGAGCCATCATTTGTAAGATCCCAGCCAAGGTCTTTACTTGCTCCATCAGATCTGTGGAAACTTCAAAGTAGCACAGACTACTCACCTAAGCTCATGATTAGTGATTTGGTTTGTCTTTCGACATATGAAAAGCTTAGTCGGATATCAGCCATCAAGTCAGAAATGACTCCCAGCATTATATCCAAATAAGTCTCTTCTGGTTAAATATCTATGTAGACTGACCTGCTTAGCATCTCCTGTAGTATCATCAGTAGTATCTCTCTGGGCCAGCACCTAAATCACAATAAAAAAGCATCCAGATCATCCGGCTACAATTTGATGGCAATCCTGATGATTTGTTCATATATCACCATCACAATTCATGAACATACCTGCGCTAATGATAGCATAAACATGATGTTGCAGGCCTGTTCAAAGCAAACCAATCCTTTTTCTCACAAGACTAGAGCACAACTAGTAACATCAATATAACTAACAAGGAACTATTTGTTATCCATTTAACGAAATCCTGCCCTCAGATCACTAAAATTTCTTTGATACGCTGGATTAAGACATGCAAATACGGATTCTTTTTTAGGCTTGGGACCAAAAAGGAAGGACCTTAATGGTACTCTACCGGGTGCTCTAGTCCTACTGTTGAAGTGCTTAAAGGGATGAGGGTGGTTATTTCTCAATCGAGGCAGCTCAAGATGCACATGAAGTTTAGTCAATTCTTTCTCAACTTCAGCCTGAAGACGCGTAACATGGTTGTGTCCTGCCTGTAGCTCATTTGCAACTTTGTTGTTCTCTAGCTGCATGTTGAGAACTTCTCCTTTGAACTTTGCAGCCTGACAAGGAGAAAGCTGGAATTCTTCAGATTGTTGATTTGCTTCGGTAGCTCTGTTGATCTCCTCTTGTATGCTACAAAGTGATAAGAGCCTAGTTTCTAGCTCATCTCTTAAAAATATGCTTTGTTCCAGCCATACTTGGAGTTCAGTCTTCAGTTCTCTTAGCTTTGAGACTATGGGGACAGACTCAGATTGAGGAACTTGATCATTGAAGGCTCCATGGCTTGCCCCTTGGGCTATGACATCCTTTATGCTCTTGATATCAGTTTGTACATTTTCAAATTGAGCTTGCAGTTCTTGAATGTGCTGAAATGATGAACTGAACCTTAGCCAAAACTGTAAATTCTCTTCAAGTAAATCATCCATGCCTCTTCTGAACTTCTCTTCAATAAGTGAACTGTCCTTTGGCTTGTCATTAAACTGCAGATTTATATGTTCTGCAATCAGGTCTCCTGGTTCTCCAACAAATTTTGTTTTGCATGTTCTTGTGGTCAATGTAATATTTACATCATCGATCATCTGAGAACATTGAAGGTTTGAATTATCTATGTCGAACTTAGGGAAGCACGACAAGCTTTCAAGATTTCTGTGACTAGACACTCCAGCTTCAGATGGAATCTTGACATTTGGATTCATCTTTGAAGATTCAATCTGTTGTTTTAGCAATTGTATTTCCTCATCTTTCATAGTGCTGGCATTCTTTGACTCCTGTAACAGTGTCATTATTTCACTGTGATAGTTTTCATTTTTCTTCTCTACTTCTGATAGCTTTTTCTTTGTCTTTTTGTAGCTTTGAAGGATTGACGTGTACTCAGCTAACAGAATTTTCTCTCTACCTTCCAAACTATTTAAAAGTAGTTGGTACAAGTCAACAGAAATCTCTTTCTCCTCGAGTTGAGCTTCTTGGTCAGTATCAGTATGTGTGCTGTTATCAAAGTTAACACCTGTTCCTGATGAGTCCTTGAACATGTACTCATTTTGGTCAGTTAAGTTTTCAGCTGAACAATTTCTACTAATATCAGAGCCTGTATAGAGTTTTGTGTGGTCTTTGATAGAGTGTTCTTCAGTTACATGAATCTCTTGGAATGAATTTTCATTTTGGTCATGAATTTCGGTCACTTCCTTGTCCTCACATTCTATCAGTTCAACGCTAGATAAAATCTCATCCTCCAAGTATCCACTCTCAATGTGTTCGCCGTCTTCCTGTGAAGGAGACTGCTGCAGCTTTCCTGAAACATCAACCAAACTACCATACATTTTGTTAAGATTTTGCCACAGAATAATTTCTTCGTCTTGGACATTTTTTCCAAGAATTTCTACTATATTTAACTGCTCTTCAGCTTGCTTTAGCTTGTTACTTGTTCCGTTCGATTCATTAATCAGAATCATCTTTTCCTCTTCCAAGTCTAACAGATATTTCTCAAGCTCATTGTTTTCCAAACGCAGTCTATGGATCTTTGCAGTTTGTTGTGAAACTGCGAATTCTAAACTGGTGATTCTGGTAACAAGCTCATCAATTTTTTCTGCAACGTCCTCAACAGAATTATCAGGGTCTCTTTCAAGATATATCTTTAGTTTCTCGCAAAGTGACTGCAGCGGTATCCTCTCTTTGTTGAAAGAAAAACTCTTTTCATCCTCATTTAATATAGTAGACTTCTTCTGTGTCTTTTCATTAGCATTGTTGGTGTTTTCAACTTGAAATTTGCCCAACTCCCTCTTGAGAACCAACAATTTCTCTCTGGAAGCCTTAATTCTACTTGACTCAAGTTTTTCCTGTTCCATTGATTTGTTCTGATGTTCATGCAAATTGAATATAGCATCCTCACAGGACTTAAGTGTTGTTGCTGTCATTAATGCCCGGGCTTCATTATCTTCGATCACCGCACTAGCGCTGAACTCATCTTCCAGGCAGTAAACATCCTCTTGCATCTCCACAATCTTCTTCTCAATCTCCCAATATTTAGCGACTCCACTCTCATATGAGCTTTTGATGAATTCTTTCTCAGTCTGAAGTACAAGTATCTCCTTCTGAAGCTTAATTATCTCTTCTTGTGCCTTCTTTCTATTAACTGGAGTTTTCCTGGATGGTTGGCTTTCCCCCCTTCTTTTATTTAGTAAGCCATCTATTGTTGGCTTATGAATCTTTCTGGGGTCGATTGGAGTAATCGCTTTTGGAAAATTTTCATCCTCCTCTTCCAGCATTGCATATTGGACTTGATCCGGAAAAGCAGTTGCTATGGTATGATTTGCTTTGTGCAGCTCGCCGGAAATGTGATCATATCTTTCTGCCAATCCTCTGTATTCCCGGTAGGCTTCTTCAACTGAGCTTATCAACTCTGGCCTCCTTTTGAAATACATCTCAGCTCTCTTAGCGAAGGAGTCAGCATCTACTTCAATTATCTTGAGCATTGTTTTCACTCTACCATCCATTTCTGTAAGTAAAGCCAATAAATTCCAGACTAAGATCTGCATTTGGAGATTATACTATCACAAGAATCCATGTTTCAGAAAGAGTGCACTCTACAAGTTTACATGAAAATCATAAATTTGAGTAGTTTACGATCGTTAAGTTATGAAGGTTTGTGAAGTGATGAAGCTGTAGCCTTCTTAAGGTTGGTTTGATACTTATTAAAACTATGGATAGAATGATGAGAGAAGTTTGAAATGAAAAGTTTGTGAATTAATGTTATAAATGTAGACTTTAATACCAAATAAGATCAAGACAGTAATATTAATCTTTTGAGGTCTAAAGGTAGAGGTGAAACTTATATAAAAGAGTTAGTTTAAAGAAGAGATGTTTAAAATATTCCCAAAGTTGTACAAATTAAGAAACTATGAATATGTATAAAGGAACTAAAATTGAGGGAAACAACAGTCATAGGTACAACAAAGGCTAAAAGCATTCGATAAGTTTTATAAAAAGTTAAGAACTAGGGATAAGGAACAAGATACTGTCGGCTTGTAAAGTTAGGAAAGGAAAATAAAAGAGACTTAGGTAATATTAGATATATATATATGAATCAATTTGGCTTTATGCCTAAACAATTAATAGAAAAGAATATAGTGAAATGAAGATGCATTTACATATAATTGTTATCGACTTAGAAAAAGAATGACCGAGTCTTTTGAATTTGGATAACTATTGGGGTAGGTTTTAAAGAAGAAAAGAAAATTTAGTAACTTTGCTTAAGGACAGCATAGGGGAGCCCCAAAAGTCTATCTCATTGTATCAGTATCAAAATAAGGTACGTATTTATAGAGGGAAGAGAAACATTACCTTCAAAAATTGTGAGAGAGAAGAAAATAGTGGAGTGATGGCACTTAACACTAAATCAAAATGGGTCCTCAATATAAGCAAAGTCTAAAGTTTACTCGCATGAGTGTGCCCTATATTGAATTCCAATATTACGTTACTCCAAAGGGCAATTAATCTACTCAAGTTCTTTCATGAGCAAGAGGCTTAATCTATGTTTGATGGTGAATATTACAAGTAGGAACTTGGAATGAGTTTATTAATCAAATTGTATTCCTTACAAGAATTGATTACTCCAATTACTACAACTACACTATCATGCTTTAATTCAAGAGAGCTATTCACACACCTCTATACCTCTTGTTGGGGAAATGATGTTCCCCTTGTGGTTGGGTTTAACTACGGTATTTTGTTGCAAGATTTGAAATCTCGAGCTGAACCGAAGTTTTGATCCCCAGTCAGCTTGAGATGTTCCATGTGTGTGCCAAGTGTCATATGTATGAGGTGTGTTGAACACTAGAAAGGAGAATAAGGGGGAAGGAGAAGAGGAGGAAGAACCTACTTCATTTCAGGAAATTGAGGAGGAGAATGATAGGGGAAGGAGAGGAGATGACTTAAAATATCAAAATCAATCAATAAGTGTTAAGACTATTAATCTAGGAATATCGTTAAAACAAACAAATAAAGATAATATATGTAAAATTTACAAAGCAAAACAAAAATCTTCCTTCTAGTCATTATAGAATTGGCTTAGATTTTGTCTCCAAGTCCTTTAAAATGTTGCAAGTATAGTTGATTGTAAGGAGCATCTAATGTACATGTATAGAAACTACCACTCTATGATTTTGGTAGTCCTAGGATGAGTGTGACATCCTCCTTGTGAAAATTACCTGGGCATCTGGGAAGATGAAACATGTGACTTTTATGTTATTAATTTGGATTTAAAGTGGTCTAAATTGAAAAGGAGCATAAAGAATGATTCCAAAAGGTTGAGGTATCACAAAGTTATGTTGGTTATGTTTGTTTGTGTAGACTAGTTTGGGTCCATTTGATAGTTTTCTCCAAAATTGCTACATGAACTTAAATTGGTATGAATTGAAAAGGGAAGACATAGAAACAGTCCATAGGGAACACATAATTGAGGTTTAGGCATTTAGGGTCAATGTAACATGATGTGGGGAAATGGTAGAGGCTGCACGTGTCCTTCCCTAGTCAAGATGTTAGCCTACGTGGATGGAGAAGTCAAAAAGAGATCGCTCTAGGTTGGCCAAAACGATCACTTGGCTTATCGGGATGTCACAAGGAATGCCCGGGTGATCTACGGACGGGGAGCACCCTGCCGATCGGGACGGCACTCGCCGACCGGGACGGCACTCGCCGACCGGGACGGCACTCGCCGACCGGGACGGCACTCGCCGACCAAGACGGGGAGCACTAGCCGACCAAGACGGGGAGTACTCGCCGACCAAGACAGCACTCGCCGACCAGGACGGGGAGTACTTGCCGACCGCGATGGCACTCGGCAGAGCTAGATAAATGCTAAGACCCAAGATAGTTTGCCGACTGGGACAACACTCGCCGATCACGACGGGGAGCACCCTGCTGACCGGGATGGCACTCGGCAAAGCAGGATAAATGCTAAGGCCCAAGATGGTATGCCGACTGAGACAGCACTCGGCAGAGTGGGATAAGAGCTAATGGCCAAGTGATCCGCCAATCGGGATTGTAATAATGTGGTTGCTCGACTGTCTCACGATCAATCATAATTGCGCTCAGGCAGCCATACCCTAATCTGAACCTTTGACGATGTCCGGAACCTCCTAAGCGGCTACACCTTTGATATAGAAGGTTTTCTTAAACTGATAAAACTATTAATATATATGGTAGCCTTCAATAGACAGAGGATAAGGGGTCGAGGGCATTAATGATCGGCAGGTATTGAAGATAATCGTCGTACATATTAATGATAAGATAATAATAACCATTAAAACAAGGGAAGGGGAAAAGACAAATATATTTAATAAGAGAAAATAGAACATTCCTTCCATATTTATTACAGCTCCATTGAATGCACAGAAGTCAAGGTAAAAGTATCTTCTGCTTACAATTAAATGCAATTAAATAAGGGAAGATAGAACGCCAGGGGAAAAGGTATAAAACGACACGCCAAAAGGGAAGGAAGTAAGTTAACATTACATCTTCAAATTCCCCTCTATTCTGATTCCTCTTCCTACTACTGCCCCTGACTTGAGCGTCGGAGTGTAAACGTCGGGTCACCCTGGTGTCTTTGTTTGCAAATATTCTAGGTGGTCGTGGTCCCCCATCCTCTTGCCAAAGCTTGAGTCAACTCACCGGCGAGTCATCCAGGAGCATCTCAGCGAAGGAAAATAGCAGTTTTGGTCAAAACTAGTATTTAGATCTAAATTGTTGACAATTGCAAAACAAAAGTATTGTATGAGTTTATTTGGTCCATAAAGCATAACGCTTGATACCCCTAGATAATGATCCCCTCTGCTCGGTAGAATCAGCTTGCATGGCCTGGCTCCATGTCAGTCAGCCCAGCATATATGGCACTAGCACTCCTCCGGGCTCGGTCGAACCCCAACACCTCCCGTCGTGGTGATCTCGCTGTTCGATGATACGAGCCCTTCTATCTGACATTCTTAGTGCTTACTGGCTCGAGCACCTTCCGCAGTCACCAGAGCACTCAGTACTCGGTCTCCCAAGTATTCTATCCGACTTGACAACCCGCATCCTGGATATTATTTGACATCACAAGCCACCCCCTCTATTCGACACCCATTCCAAATGCTCCAAGCGACTCATTTTCGCTAGTCCATACACATAGCTAGGCCATTCCAGTCCCTTCGATAGCTCGGCCCTCTAGAGTGCCCCTATGCGACTCGACCCCGAGCTCTCCTCGCATTGACATGGCATTCAAACACAACCTCCCATGAGTTGTCGAGCCCGTTCAAGCAGTCTTCCAGAGCTCTCGACGATAGTGTGCGTAACTTTCCTTGGCCATGGTCTCCCATCTCGTTAGCTTCTGGCCATACTTGAGCATGGTATCCATGCCATCCTACGTCATACTTAGGCATAGTTCATTATAGGTACATGTCTTATTTAGATATGACTTCTCATCTACCCTTATCACAAGCCTTGCCTGGCTATGGTGTCCAACCTACCTTCACATATAAGTATTAAGTATATCCATCAGGTAGAGCAATCTTCTTCTCAGCTCACTCTCTCTTTTTCTTCATTGTGCATTCTAATTTCTCTCTCAAGCTCCATCATTGGCTAAAACATCGGAAGGACCTCGCCGAATAATGCTACGTCCTCTAACACATGCTCATCAATGCAAATCCTACCATAGCACGAGAGGAAGTTGTTAGTGTTAGCCCTGAGTCCCAATCATGTGTTGATTGACGAGAACAACTTTGTATCATATTTTTATTAATAAAGGCAAGTTTGGTTATTATATTTTATTTATGTGTGCCAGCTAAATAAATATAGTAACG
>JBAMIE010191590.1:0-11966 GCA_037177295.1 Kaempferia parviflora | reverse complement strand
ATAATTTAACTATCATTCTCACACAATAGTACTACTACTAAAATTTCTATTAACACAATAATAATCAAATTCAATCTATATATGATCCAATTTAAAAGCCAACAAATCACCTAACCTATGTAGATGATATAAAAAAAAGATAAACTGGGTCCAAAAAAGACTTTAAATGATATTTTTTTTGTTTTTAAAATTAGGTGGTAATTATAAATCTCGTAACAAGCTTCGATTTGATATACTATAGGTCTCATGGTTCAATCCGAGTCAAAAGTTATGACCTCTCAAAGTCTCCCACGATTCTGCTCCGATCCTACCGATCATGTTTCGATCCTACCGATCCTGCTGCGATCCTGCTGCGAAAACGATTCTGCATCGATTTTTACTGCAGAATCGTGATCCTACACGATCCTACTATCCAGGATCACGATTCTGCAAACTATGGCCGTCGCTGTCCATTGCCAGCAGATGTTACACAATATTTTTATTATTTTATAATAATATAAATTATATTTCTTATCAAAACATAATAAATACCAAATGAAAAATACGTAATTACTCCTGTAATTAAAAATATACATAGTATAACAATTTTTTTATCAGGCATAGTAATATAATATTAATTATATTATATTACATTATAAAATTTATTATATTATAAAATCATTACATTATCCCTAGTTATATACATATGCAGCTTTTATAGAGGTGATAGAATAGAAATAATTGATTAAGATAAGATTAGAGGTAGAATTAATAATCACTCTTCACACTTTATTATTATAATCTTATTCTTAATTAATCCTAATCCTACCTCTAATCTACCAAATGACATATTAATAACTTTTTAAAAATCCAATCTAACCCTATCATCGCTGTGAAACACTGCCATCCATCGTATAGGTAACTCGTCGCCGATGCCTCATTAATTACTCTTTGCCCAAATAAAATAATATCGTCAAAAAAAATGCATTTGCACGTATCCGGTCAAAGTCAAACTGACCGGTAAAAATGCAGCTGCGATCGCCCTCAAATATATATTTTTTTTGCTGATTAATCACAAAATTAAATCAATAAATGGATTCTTCGAGGCGTTGCGGATAAATTAAGACACACTACTTTCTCTCGCCTTCCTTCCTTCCTTCCTTCCTTCCTATTGGCTTTATCCGATTCCCAAAGCTCAGCGTCTAAAAATGCCCCCCGCGATCTCATCGAATGCTTCCTCCCCTTCTTTTTGTTCTTTTGGATCAGATTTCCCCTTTTGGTAATCCATCACGTCCCAGATGAGCTTTTCTCGATCCTTCTTCCTCCTTTTCTTTTCCAGAGATCTCGATCGCCGAGACGGAAGAAGGAAGTAGCAGGATCGGAAACCTTGCTGGAGGAAAAATTGTGTTGAGGCCTCACGAGCGATGCTGCCTGGGATTGGGTTGCCGTGTTCGTTTGTGATCCGTTGAGGGAAAAGTTGGCGGTGGGGACCCGACGGATCGGGTAGAGAGGCAGGGTGGTGGTAGGTCGGGCTGCGTTGCTGGTCTGGATTGTTTACTCGGCGTCATCAGGGCCCTTCGGATGGGGTCCTGCCTCTCGGCGGATGGACGTAGCAACTCCTCTGCCCCTTCCTCGCCATCTTCGCCGGCGTCCGGAACGAGGCGGAACCGCAGAGGGTCCCTGAGGAGGTCCCAGAGGAGCTCGTCCAGGGGGGAGGAGCAGGTCCATAGGATCCCCGGGAGGATGTTCCTGAACGGGGCCAGCGCTGTTGCTTCGCTCTTCACCCAACAGGGAAAGAAGGGGACCAACCAGGACGCCATGATCGTTTGGGAGGTTTGATCTGTCTCCTATTCGTTGTTTCGATCTGTTGATGCTTATGACTGTTTATGTAGTGAAATGCAGCAGAACATCATGTTGTTTTTACAGGGCTCCAATTTAGGCATACTCCTTTGGTTTCATTATCATAATTATTCAGATATGTTGCAGCAATTAATTAAAGGAGAAAGTGTTTGATCTTTCCTTTGTTGCTTTAGATCATCTTACGGCCGTGTGAGTTGTGACTTGTACCATTTCAATCTGTATTGTTGAGCGATACATGGGTTATTTTTTTTATTATTATCCAATGTGTCCGGGCTTCCCGATTAATCCTAGAGGTAGATAACATTCCCCTAGTTCACCTATCGAGTAAATCTAGAGCACAGCTTATGCATACTGATAGGTCGGCCTCCAAATATTCATCCTTATTGGGATTCAAATCTGGTTCTGTTATTTATTCCTTCAAGTGCTTTAATACTGCACCACATCCATGGGGGCACTTGTCTTTAGACTCCTACATACAACATCAAGCAAAAAATAAAACACAAAATCCAAAAAAAAAAAAAAAAATCAAACAAATAGAGAGATTTTAGCATGAATCTATAAGATTACGATGACCGTAGCCTTACAGGCTCATAGAAAGGAGCTCCATTGTTCTCATGGACAATGCCACAATTTACTTCAACATAAAGAGTGGAGATCAAATCAGCAGAAGACCAAATTAGTTAACATAACATGGGTCAGGATGATATAATATCTGATAGGAACTGCCTGATGTCAATCATTGCCCACTCCAATAATTTCAAGAGGAAGAATGATGTGATTTGCTAACGTTCTTTCTAATCAAATAGCTTGATCCAATTTATGATCTGCATGGAAAAATAAATGTTTTAACCAGGTCTGGCTTCTTTATAATGTAAAATATCTTTTTTCTTTCTTGTGCAATGCTTAGTTTTGTACTGTCCATTATAAGCATGTATGCAATTGTGATAAATGTATTTTTCTCTTCCAAAAAAAATAAAAATAAAGTTCATAAAGTTTAATTGAAAAAACATCAATGCTTTAGTTGATTCCATTATTGATGCCAAGATTTCTCGCAGTTAATCATTTCCTGAAGATTGTCCTATACATGCTGAAATACAGTGTAGATTGACAACAGAACCGCTCGATCTATTTTGATTTAGAATATTCAGTCTCCCTTTTCTGAGATAAGGGTTCTGATATTCAATGATTTAAGCTGTTCAAAATAACATCATAGATCTCAGTTTCTTAAGGAGAAGCCACTTTTTTACTTTTCTATTCTATCACAAAATTTCCCAAATTCTTGTTTGGCATATTTGGTGTATGCATTACCATTATCGGGTTTTCTGTTATCCATTTGCATTATCTTCTTTCTAATTTTGACAGTTTAGTGATGCTAGGCTACTTATTCTGATGACATTCCACCTTCCTGTTCAGAATTTTGGCTCAAGAAATGACACTGTTTTTTGTGGGATTTTCGATGGTCATGGTCCATATGGTCATATGGTTGCTAAAAAAGTCAGAGATGTTCTCCCTTTAAAGCTGACTGCAACTTGGGAAAGTGAGGAATGTAACACTTCAGAAGCAAGTTCAACTCTATCCCTCAAAGAGGATAATAGGGCTTCCATCAACTTTGAAGAAAATGATGACGACTTTCAGAACTTTAAGACACTGAAAGAATCATTTCTCAAGGCTTTTAGAATCATGGATAAAGAACTAAGACAACATCCTGATATTGATTGTTTTTACAGTGGCACAACAGCAGTCACTTTGATCAAGCAGGTTAAAGTTTAGTCATTGGCACCTTTCAATTGCTGAATATTCATTCATTATTTGGATTGAATTGGCGTCATCTGAATGCATGCTTCTAGGGACAACAACTTTATATTGGAAATGTTGGAGATTCAAGAGCAGTGCTTGGAACCAGAGACCAAGATAACTCCTTAGTTGCAGTTCAGTTGACTGTGGATCTTAAACCCAATCTTCCAAGTATGTATTTCAACCCTTTTTTCTTTATAACTGTCAGCACATAAAAGTGTATTTTGCAGTTTCAATATACCAGGTTATATGTATTAAGCTTGATTTTTTTTTTTTTTTTTTTTTTTGAGATTTTCTTTTGTCTTCTCTAAATTGAACAAATGTTTTGTACAAATATTTTGTCTTAATGAACTAAATGTCTGTCTTCTGACCTTTATAAGTTGCAACAAATTTCAGCAGAATTAGTTCATCTGTGATTTCTATGGTCAATGGTGGAACTACCAAAGATAATCGTGTTTTCCATCATGCTCATCCTTGTTTCAGGACTTAAAAGCTTTGTTAGAATTATGAATCTAGAGTATTTTTTTATCATCTCCTAATATAACGTGAGAACCTGTATAGCAAATATCTAGTTGAAGACTTAGAGACAAAGTCTAATGGCATTTTGTGGGAAACTGAAAAGCTCTGTTTAGCTGACTGGAAGAAATGATAATTCAAGAATTGTTAAAATTGTCACCATACATTCTGGATTTCCCTGTGTTAACTAATGCTTACTGAACTAACAGAGAAAGTTATCTTTATGTATACTATTAACAAGAATTGCTACGTATGGTTATCCTTGCAAGAGCTAGGTTATGACATTCCACATCATTGTAGAGAAACATGTCATCTGATATCTGGAAGTCTACAATAAGTAGGAGAGGGAACAATTCATGCTTAGGTGATTGTTTTGCTTGAGGATTTTCTGAGTATTTTCCTGTGCTTCTTTTCTTTTTTTCCATACACTATATTGGATTTCTGCAAGCTATGATGAGTTACATGTTCTTTTTGTTTTTTCCTTAAAACTCCATAGCAACATGTAACAATAGGAAGAAACCATCCAGCTAATTGATTTCAGCTATATGGACATTTCCTATATTTTGCACACTACATTTACACACTGTCCCTTGGTCTAATGTGACTTTCTTGATCTCTTCCATAGCTCCATGCTTCTCTTAACAACAGTTGGATTTTTCTTTTATCTGTCTGCTTCCAAACTCTTCATTTTCTTTAGAAATATCAGAATGCTTTTCTAATCTAATTTAAGAATTATTCACTTTGTCAGCTTTATGTGATCCTTCATGTGTCCTTCTTTACCTTAAGCTAAATAAGCATTCTTCTATTTACCTGCATCATGTGAACCTTTGGCTTCAGATAAGTAGCTTTTCAAACAGATGCGACACCTAAATGCTTTATTGATTTCTCTTGTAATTTATTTATTTTACTTATTCCTCGAATAATGTTAAATAAATCTTTAAACAGCAAGAAATGCATTGTTTTTACAGATGAAGCAGAAAGAATAAGGCTGTGTAGGGGCAGAGTTTTTGCTCTTAAGGATGAGCCCGATGTGGCTCGAGTTTGGCTGCCTAACAATAATGTCCCAGGCTTGGCTATGGCACGGGCTCTGGGGGATTTTTGCTTAAAAGATTACGGTTTGATTTCTGTGCCTGACATTTCATATCGGCAAATCACAGCAAGAGATGAGTTCATCGTCTTGGCTACTGACGGGGTGAGATATGGACATCACTTTTTTCAATTTTACATCACCTGCATAAAGCTTCGCAATGAAGCCAACGGATTACCCTTTTAGCACTAAAAGAACGCAATTTTTTTTTTTTTTCATTTTTGAAGTACATGACAAAAACGCCTGTGCGTTTCAAGTTTAGAACGATTGAACTTTTCTAGCTGATTATAACAGGTCTGGGATGTGCTGTCCAACAAAGAAGTGGTAGATATAGTCGCTTCTGCTCCAGCTAGGGCTTCTGCTGCTCGCTGTCTTGTTGAGTCAGCTGTGAAGGCCTGGAAGCTTAAATATCCAACTTCGCGAACTGACGATTGTGCTGTAATTTGTCTCTTTCTTCAATCTCAGACATCTAACATTTCCACCGATGTCTCCCTCCATTCCCAAGTTGGTGAACCATCGACTCCCTGCACAACTGATGGCAACAAGCAAGGACCTTCCAGTTCAACTTCCCACAATGGTGTCGACACTGTTCCATCGGTCTCTGATGTCAATGTCAGCTCGGTGGATGGAAGTAATTGGTCGATCCAACAGGGTGTCGCTCGAATGGATACCTTGTTGTCATTGCCCAGGTTTGCTGAAGGGAACAAGCAGTCAACAAGTACCAAGACTCAAAAGCTAGCTTGAGAAGTCGACCTGCATTATCATCACCATTAGAGTAGCACGGACTTTTTTTAGCGTGTCTAGGTGCTCTCTCATTCGCATATCTTTGCATAAGCATTCAATTAGTGTCCTTTTATCCAAACATGGCAAGCTTTGTTCTAATTCATTCGTTCGCAATAATTGTTCCGACTATGCAATTTTTTGAAGTCTTAAACTGTTTTTTTAGACTGAAATTCTTTTACAAAGTCATTGAGGCTTGATTTGACAACACTAGCTGATATAGTTGCAACTTTAAACATCATGAGGGAGGCCGGTTCAATTCTCTTCGTCTATTGCAATATTTTCTTTCATGCTTGTTCAATGGAGTTGGGCAACATCAGCTAGTGAGATTGTCCACTGAAACGCTGTTGTAGAAGTTATTGGCTAATTTCTATAATGTGTAGACGCTACCAGTTAACTTTTATAATGTGTAGAAGCTAGCCAGCAGTACTATATGCGCAGTGTAAAAGTTACATGTTAGCTTGTACACACTCGATCATAAATAGATTATGTTCATTTGAAATGTAATGAGTATCTTGGAGCCCACATTATTTGGTTTACTCGTTGAAATATTGTTTTAATCATGTATCAGTTGTAAAATCAAAATGATATAAAATCACCGTCGTATAAACTAGATGTTAACATTTTTACAACTTATAAAAATTAGCAATTAGCTTCTACAATTATAAAAGTTTGCGTCTAGTTTCTACACGATCGAATAATTAAATAATATATTTATAGAAGCTAGTTTTTACATGATCGAATGATCAAATAATACCAAGTATTTTGGATAGATTACTTTAAAATGGGCATAAAAAGGCACTTGTTTGACTTTTTTAGGAAAATGAATGCTTATTCGATGAAAATGCAAATAATATGTGTCTACACTATTTCAAAATATTTTTCATTTCTTTGTTAATTTTTTTTAACAAAAACGAAAAGACAAAAAATGGAAGTGCGGGAAATATGACTAGAAAATAATGAAACATTGATTTAGATGAGATGACCGAGTCTGTCGTTTTTGCCACGGTGCAAAAAAAAAAAAAAGTTAGGTCCTTCAATAAATAATCAAGAGATTTAAGATTTTAGTCTCAATAATGACGTGTTGTAGGAGATTTTTACTCGTGACAAAATCGAGCTATGAATAATGACTATTTAGATGGACATCTATTAGCGCTTTACAATTTACTAAGGCTACATTTAGTAACATATAATGTAATCAACTTTATAATGTAATTCATATTACATTACTATGTTTGGAAATGTATTGGAGGTAATCGATCTCTTTGATTACAAAGATGATTACATTTATTTATTTGATATCAATTAATTTTTATAAGGAATGTAATTCATAAAAAATATCCTTTGTCATCGTCGACGGCCAGTTGCGGTCGGTGGATTACATGAGGGGAGAGGTGGTGTCGACAAATCTATTCAGGCATGGTATGATAAGATAAGAGGAGTATTTTTGACATAATAATTTTTGAATTATAATGTAATATGAATTACATGAGTTTTTCTTTGTAATCAAGATTACAAAAATTTATTGACTTTTATAATCAAGATTATATTACATTACATGGTTATAATAATATCAAACAAAGTAATAAGTCTCCTAACATAATCTTGATTATATTATAAGATAGATTACACTACTCTATCAAACATATCCTAAATAGAATAAATGACATCCATCCCTCGAGCACATAGTATTTATATTACAAATCTCATTAGAACTGTTAATCTTTTTTATCAGAAATCTCTAATTTAGTTTTTGATGCGGAAAGGGACGAATCTTCTTAAGTAGCATATCGGTTGCAACAATAGCCAATTAGGCCGGTGTTTAATAAAAAAAATTGCTCGGTGGTATGTTAACGAATGGTCTACTATGGAAACGAAGACTTCAAATTAGGCGATCTGTTCATGTGAAACCCCAAGTTTCTGCAATGCTAACTGTAGATTTAGGAATTAACCATGGCCAAGTTAGCATAACGCTGTCTATAAGAATTGCAACGACAAGTTCACCTAACCTAGCTAGGTCAACTTTAAGTGGGAACCAACTACTATTGAAATGATAATCATTGATGACGGGCAAGAGTTGACATAGACTTAAACACACTTTTCCTTCTAACATAACGCAATTAATAAAAAATTCATGCAAGACAATACGAGTAAGATAATAGTTCTTCCGGGTTGACCTGCGTTCATTTAATCACTTTGAATACATAGGCAGTAGCTGCTATAACATATAGAAACTATCCAGTATGTATTTAAAAATAGTTTAGAATTTAAAATTATAGTAAGAACATAATAACTTCTATGACTATTTTAAAATTGGTGAAAATTAAATAATTTTAGAAGTTGATAAATAATATTTTAATATAATAGTTTTCATATATCTTTATATTGTAATAACTACCTAGCTAGTAACTACTATACATTGAAGTAATTACTAAGTAACTTCTACAAGATATAAATTCTAAGTTCATCGGAACACGTAAGGTAGCTTCTATTTCTGTAAGTTGTAGAAGCTATCCAAAAGCTACTATACATTATACCAATTACTTGATAGCTTCTACAATAGCGTTACGTCGAAAGAGTATTTTTGAAATAAAATATAAGATATATATATATATATATATATATAAAAGTTCATTTCTGTCGTCATTGAATTAACGTGTAATATATAAAGAGCTACAGGTTTAAAAGGCTAATTCAGAATTAGTTGATCGTAATTAATTATGTCATCTCGTAATTCCCTTTGCATGCTCCCTCTCCTCGCCTTCGCAGCTCTCCTGATCGCCTCTGCTGTTGGCGAGGCTAATGGAGAAAGAAAGGTGAAGATTAACATTAAGATTAAGATTTGATGATTTGCACAATTAACGGCGATGTACGTATACGTACGTACGTAATATCTGATCCAGGTGTATGTAGTGTACATGGGGCATCAGCCGCCGCCGCCGCCGCCGCCGTCGACGGCGCAGGGTTGGTACGCCGAGGCTAAGTATCTCAGTATCCTCGATCAAGTACTCGAGGGATGGTAATTAATTAAGTGCTAATCTCTCGCTTGTTAATCGAAGCATATATGTCCTCTAGTTAGTTAATTAATTTGCAGATTGATTAATTAAGCTGCCGGCCGGAATTGGTATTTGGTGCAGTTCGTCGAGGGAGTCGCTGGTGTACAGCTACACCAGCTTCGCCGGACTCGCCGCCAATCTCACCGAGAAGGAGAAAGGAAAACTTGCTGGTAATTAATTAGTCGAATGGTGGTGCAGGTTAATGGCGATCCAAGTGCAGTTAATGATCGATCGTTTGCGTGCAGGCGTGGCAGGAGTGGTTTCGGTGTTCGAGAGCAAAATCCTGACGCCGCTGACGACGAGGTCTTGGGATTTCTTGGGGTTTTATCAGAACGTGAGACGGGTGCCGGCGGCGGAGAGCGACGTCGTCATCGGCATGATCGACACCGGAATCTGGCCGGAGTCAGAGGCTTTCAGCGACGAGGGATTCGGGCCGCCGCCGCCCAAATGGAAAGGCGGCTGTGTGAATTTCGTCTGCAATAAGTAAAGATTTGGGACAGTTCTTGTGTAGATTCGGGATGGAAATTTCTTCTATAGCTAAATTTAGTAAAGATTTTACTGATCGCTTATTGTAGCAAAGTCATCGGCGCGCGGTACTACAACCAATTTGGCGGCGGCGGGTACGAAGCCACGCCGCGGGACTTCGAAGGCCACGGCACCCACACGGCCTCCACCGCCGCCGGCCGGGAGGTCCCTGCGAGCCTCTACGGCGTGGCCGGAGGCGTCGCCCGCGGCGCGGTGCCTTCCGCCCGGCTCGCCGTGTACAAAGTCTGCTGGTCCTTCGGCTGCTTCGGCGCCGACATCTTGGCCGCCTTCGACGACGCGATCGCCGACGGGGTCGACGTCATCTCCGCCTCGCTCGGCGGCTACTCCGCCGACGACTACTTCGAAGACCCGATCGCCATCGGCGCCTTCCACGCCATGAAGAAGGGGATCCTCACTTCGGCCGCCGGCGGCAACGCCGGCCCCGGAAGAGGAACCGTCAGCAACGTGGCCCCCTGGATGCTGGTCTCCGCCGCCAGCTCCACCGATCGCCACATCATAGACAAGCTGATCCTAGAAAACTCCAACTACATCGTGGTGAGTAATCGATCGATCGATCGACCACTCTGCGACTGACTGCAATTATATTCTTCGACAAAATTATAATCTCTTCCTCTGCTCTGCTCTGCTCTGCCATTTTACTCCTCAGGGGGCTTCCATCAACACCTTCGGCTCCGACATGAAGCTCTATCCGATAACCTACTTTGGAAACGCAAGCTCTCCAAGGTAAACACACGAACTCTCTAATCGTTAGTCGATGATTGTTTCACAAACTATGGCATTAATTGGCATGCGCATGCAGTTGCGATCAATTGGAGGCGAAGACGGTGAAAGGCAAAATAGTCGTGTGCGGGCAAATGACTGATGGATCAGGGCCTCTGAACGCCGGAGCTAAAGGAGCGGTCATCTTCTTCAATCTCACCGATTTCTCAATAGCATTTTCGCTGCCGGCGTTGGTAGTAAACAGCACCGTCGGCGACCAACTCATTCAGTACATCGACAGCAACAAGTAATTAATTAATTAATTTGTTTATTAATTTATTAGCTTAATTAATCTATGCTCGATCAATTCACGGGAGTCGGATCAGGAATGCTTTAGCTGATATACGCAAGAGTGAAGCCGTTCACGACTCCAATGCTCCGGTGGTGGCTTCGTTCTCGTCGAGAGGTCCAAATACCGTAACACCGGCCATTTTGAAGGTACGTGCTAATTAAGTAGTTTAAATGTATGGGAATTTAATTTGTTCTATGGACGTTCCTGAACTGTTCCTGTAATGGAATATTCCGGTGGCGTCGCAGCCTGATCTTAGTGCTCCGGGAATCGACATCTTGGCCGCGTGGTCAGGTGCGGCATCCATGTCGGTGTACCAGTACGATCCACGCCGAGTCGACTACAACATCATCTCGGGAACTTCCATGGCTTGCCCTCATGTTACTGGAGCTGCTGCCTACGTTAAGTCTTTCCATCCTCTGTGGTCGCCGGCTGCCATCATGTCTGCATTGATTACTACAGGTATTTAATTAATTATTTAAATTTTTATATATAAATAGGTAAAAATCACAAAGGAGGTTCTAAATTTGATAGATGAAAAGGGTTTTTGCAGCGGTTGAATGAAAAATCACAGGAACACTTCTCAATTTATTTTAATAGAAGATAAGGTAATTTTATGAGGTTATATCAGTCACCTCAAATTAAGTGAAAATTGTATATCTAGTAGCAACTAAGAAAAAAAAAAAAAAATCAAAAGTACATCCTTTTAATATTTGTAGTTCAAAAATACCTCATAATTTAACGATGTTGTAGAAGCTACTGAGTAACTGTTACAATGTATAAACACTATTGGATAGTTATGACAATATATAGAAGCTATCGGGTTGCTATTACAACATGTAAAAGTTACGAGTAGTTACTACAACGTATATAAAATTTAGGGTTTAACCGTGTATAAGTTACCAATAACTACTATAACTTGTTCAAGTAAATTTAAAATTTAAGGATCTCTAAATACTATTATATCAAAAATACTATTTATCAACTTTGTCAAATTATTTTAAAATTATTATAGAAGTTATTATCTAGTTGCTATGATCTAAATCATAAATTCACTCTAAACACATTATAACAGCTACTACGTATAGCTTCTAGAAGATATGTATAAATATTAAATTTTAAATTTACCCTAAATACATTGTAATAGCTATATGATAGCTTCTACTTACAGTAACAGTTAATGTGATTAAATATATATCATATATGTGATTTCAATTTATCAGCAACGCCGATGAACCCTTCTCTGCACCCTGATGCGGAGCTCGCCTACGGCTCAGGCCAAGTGAACCCGGTGGCGGCG
>JBAMIE010191581.1:0-11968 GCA_037177295.1 Kaempferia parviflora | reverse complement strand
TGGTTTATTGCTTATTATTATTATGTCGACTGTGAATCAAATGGTAAAGACATGGGAAGCTGTACGCTCGGGTGAGATCTCGTGGTAAGTTTTCATGCCTTAACTATTACACCGCCCTGAGGGGGACATAACCTTTCACTACATGGATGTGATAATAATGGATCGATGAAAAACAAACTGGCCTACTTATGCTCCTCGAATTTACTGTCGGTGAAAAATTTCTTGAGACCAAATCAGCCACTTCTAAATGAATAAAAGGTGGAAATAGCTGGACACTAGGCTTTCTTTTTCTTTTCAAGTAATCGAGCTAATTTCTCAAGTGTATAAATGAACTATTTATAAAATTTATTTTACATATATATACATATATTTTACAAAATTTGCGAAGGCTCAGCCCATCAGCCTAATAAATGGGTCAAGGCCCGATAACCCGCCTCCGTTAAGTGAATCCCGCCCGTGCTCATATACTTCGCCGGATCGCCGACGGATATCGCCGACGAGTTGTAGTTATGCTATACTCCGCTGACGAATCACGACACAGGTGGATTGATCCAAAATCCTACGCCGATTACGACCCATTGAACCAACCAGCACAAACATCATCAACTCGGTGGTCGGTGGAATTAGTCAACCAAGCCGCTGCTTACCGTAGCGCCGCGGGTTCAAGTAGATGCCAGCCATTACGTTGTAATAGTCTTCGTTTACGGCAATGTCATCAAGATACGCTCATCGGAGCCAGCCGGCTCAGCTCGCGCACGAGTCGTCTATTGCTGTGCTCTGCGAACTGGTTCAAGAAATCGACGCACCCTGTTTCTGGCTCGTTCGTCGTCGCGCTCCGGAGGTGGACGAGAAAAATGAGGAAGCATCCGAGCGTGACGTTGCCGGGAACACCAGCGTTGTCGCTACGAGCTCAATCAATTCCTAAAAATCAAATCAAAATTAGAATTTGGCGATGAAATTTGATCGAGTTAGTTGTTCTTACGGTGACGGCGTATCTGATGGCGGAGATCACGTAGGAGATCGAGTCCCTACCGCCGATTTCTCAGACGCGGAAGAGCGAACTGACCATGCGATTTCAGCACCGTGAGTGCCAATATGAAATTTTTTTATGATCTGGGAGGAAATTTGATGTAGAACGATCGAAATCGAGCAAAAAAAAAAATTGAATTTGGACCTCAAGTAGAAGAGCAGATCGACCAATCCATCTGTGCTCGCAGAATAGTTGCTCCTCGAAATCTTCAAACCTAAAGATATAAAGAAATCGTCGTCGAGCTCAGTGCAACCAGCGACAACGAAGTTAGCTCCCTCCGGCCAGATTTTCACGGAAAGAGATACATCGGCACAACCAGAGATCCAAGCACATACACTGCAAGGAAGATGGAGTTAATTGAGGCGATAAAACCCACGATAGCGATGGTGATTTTTAACTACCAAGAAAGTCGATTGTGCAGTGGCCGTCTAAGAAGCAGCCGGCGGGCGGTGAACGAAAGTCTCGCCGTAAGGAGGGCGACCAACGGGGACGGCCGTGGCGCTCCAGGAAACGAGGTAGTTCCCGGTGTCGCTGAAGCTGAAGATGGAGGAGAAGCAGGCGGCGGCGGCGGGGTGCAGGAGAACTTTAAAGCGGCTAAAAAGATGATTCTCATTAATTAATCATAATTGCCAAAAAATATTAGGAGAAAAAAAAACAATGTAGAGAAAAATGAATTGTGACTGGTGGAATTTAATAATTTTAAGAAGTGCCAACAATAATTGATGTGGATATTGGAAACTTTTAGAAATCAAATTATTACTTCAGTGGACAACTTAACAAGTTTTAGTCAAATCATGCACGAATAAATATTCTTCTTCCTATTTTACCTTTGGCCTACAACATGATCTCCACAAGTTGACTATGATGACTCATTTGTGTCCAGTATATATAATATTCTAACCATACCTTAACTCACTTTGGTACATTAAACATAAGTATATACAATATTTTAATTAATATGAAAATGACAAACTTCTCCTGCACTCTTCTAACCATTAGAAATGTCTATGAAGAATGCTTAATGTACTCCATATGATATGTTATTTGCACCATACTTTATGATATATGCATGTTTTCTTGTATGACATAATCAATGTAAGCAACTAAGCAAGCATGACCCCGTGGTAAAAAAACAAGATGCAGGGAGATTGGACATTACTAAAGCTGCTGCGAGAGGACATGCTGCAGTGTCCAAATTATGAAGGAAAAGAAAGTGAAGGCACGAAAATGAACACCGGTAAAGAGTCACCAGTAAAAGAGTAGAGAAAGTCATCCACTCAAACACTGGGCGCATTCCTTTCTACCTTTTCCCCACTAGTTTTTATAGGTTTCCATCCACTTTATATGGCTCAGCTTAACTTGGCCTTAAACGCCTGTTTCATATTGCCTTCAGCTTCAAAGAGGTAAAAAAATTCAAAGGCTGCCATTTTTTGGATGCATTCATGTCCATTCATTAGACAAATAATTAATATATACTGCTAACGGTTTGTAATCCTACTTGAATATCTGATGTAGAGAGAATATGATTCTGAGCAAAAGTGTGTTTTGTTTCTGAAGCTTGAGAATGGATGACCCGGTCAACAAAACCTTCAGAGATACTTTAGAAATTAAAGATAAATAGTTGTATGACTTATGAGTTATAGATGTAACTCTAAACCTGAAATACTAATGCAGAACTAATTCTACAACTATAATAAGATTATTAACAGTAAGACTAATGGCACCAAATCCTTTTTCATCTTACCTTTTGTCACACCACATTTTTTTTGGTGGAGAACAGAGAGGTCAGAGTATTGAAGGTAGTGCAGTTGACTTGCCGGTGGTGGGCTGATATGGATTTCATCACCGTTCTCCAAAGTGCTGGTGAATGGTGGGCAGTACTGTACTTTAAGGCTTTGCTCTACGATAAATAGGGTACCCTCGGCCTTTAAAGCACCATCACAGCCTCCTGCTAAGAAGAACAGCAGCAGCACTAACGACTGCTATGGCAAGAATTAGACGATCTGTTCTTACAATCATTTTGTTGATCTTTCTCTTTCACACATCTTCAGGTTTTACAGACTTTGTTTCGGTGTAAACATTCTCACTTCACTGCTTCCTCAAGTGATGACTTTCTACTTGTTTTCACAGGCAATGCCGAGCTTGTTCTGGATGCAACTGAGCCACCAAACCCTGCATACTTATGGTCAAAGGTAATTCTAATTCAAATTTTGAAATAAAAATGGATCCATAATGAATAAATGCAGGTCAGAGAGTATGTGTTCTATGCTTCTTTTTTGCTAGATGGAAACTAGAGGAGAATTGGAGTTTACAGAGCTAGACTATGACTATGGAGGACATAATGGAAAACATGAACATATAAAAGGAAAACCAGGAGGAACTAGCAGCAAGAATCCATAGCAGTGGAACAAATTAACATGTCTAAGAAATTATGGAAATTGTGTATCTTGCTGTTTCAGTATCAGCCTCAATCCTTATTGATGCAGTAAAAACAGCTATTATGTTCCAAATCCAAAATGTGATTTTTCTCTTTCCCTACTAGTTTTAGGCATTTAGTTGTCTAGTATAAGGAGATACCTTGTCTAGATGGTTGGTGGTTCTTCATATGGATGTCTTCAACAAGAGAATCTCTTTAATGAGGAACCAGAGGGTAGTTTGCCTTCGTATCTTGCTCTTCAAAGGTTGTTGTGAATACCATTTTAACACCGTGGCATTTTCATGTTTACATTTTCTCAGCCCCGTGGAACACTCACATTGAGATCACCATGGCATTTTCATGTTTAGATTTTCTCAGCCCCATTGAACACTCACATTGAGATCACCAAGACGAAAACATACACAAAAATAGGAAAAAAATACAGAAAAGGAAAGGATAAAGATAGGTGAGTTCATATGATGAAAGCTCAAGCTGCCCGACAAGCCTCACTCTAGTCACGACAAGTCTTCTTACTTCAATCCATAATTTCCCACTTTCTACCGTGTACTATGCCTAATAAACTAGGAGCCACTAAAGGCAACTCTTGTCAACGTCTAATTCACTTACCTAAGATTGAAAAAAACAGCAACATTGAGATATTTTCACAACAAACGAGCAAACCTTCAACATACACTTAACCTGTATTGAAATGCCTTGTGGCAACAATGTGATGGTCAAACTCCGAACTTTCGCAGGAGCTTCCGAGGTTTGTAATCACATCATGAACAGATAGTCTGATTATAGAAGCTCCAGATGATCTAGAGATATCCATGCACTCCTCCAAATCAGAGTCACAAGCCAACAAGACCCACTCATGATCATCATCAAGATACTTGATATCAAATATACCCACTTCCAGTTTGAACCTCTTAGAAATTTCATCTTTTAGAGCCACAATACCAGCATCAATCGGCAAACGGAATCTGATTATGTCGTCTTTGTAACTTGCCTTGATGGTGAGCGTGTTATTTTCTTGCAGTGGCAAGTTTTTTGATGCAGTATCATTCAGAACCATAACACATCCATCCTGAGAAGCTTCCCCTCTAAAAGAACAAAGATTTTTCAAATCTTTTGAGCTACCTGAATCTTTGATTAGCATTTCAACTGGTTGTTGAGGTTCTACAATAATAGGACTAGGAAGAAAATTTTGGTTAAACAAATTCTGGTTGCAAGTGTTTTCTAATATGAATTTTGAGGAAGAGTCAACATCCAATGCTTGATTTGAATCAAAATCTGGTTGATTACTTGTAAAGATCTCATTGGCTGGACTGCCCTGGCATGAACCTTGAGAAGTAGGGGCATCGATGCTGTCATCCGAAGAGCTTCCTGATTTTAAACAGCGATAATCCTTGGCAGGTCTTTGATGTGGACTTGCATCATCAACATTTATCTGAAGAGGAACAAATTTTTTCTGCAAATCATCTCTATCATAAGGCTTCTCCGGTGAAAACTCTCTTCCCTTCATACCTTCGTTTATGTCCTTCAAGCTTTCTGTATTAACAGGCCATGGAATAGAATCAATAGTCGCAGGTAGTGGGCCTGCCAGAGAAGTCAAATCCAATGTCCCTGCCCCCTGAACTGACTCAATGACATGCTTAAGCTTTGAAAGAGAACGATTGACCTTATTGATTTTCCTAGATGGCCATCTGGAAATTCCATGATGCCTACAAATGCGCTTCATAGTGGTTGGACAAACTGTCATATAAGAAGATTTGAATTGTTAGTTATTGAAACGAGTAAAAGTAATTAGATATGTTTCAGTGGCTACAAATGATTCACAGATAATTAATGTGTCTTAATTGTCAACAATGTAGCAGGCATATGTAACTAAAAACCCATGTATTGGCAGTTGCCATCACAAAACTATAATTACAGCAATTTGTGATTTTATTGTGCCACTGAACTCATACATATAAATGCAAATAACATGAACAAGGAAGACACAAAATTCTCAGAAACTTACCGCCAAGGCTTCGTGCAGCATCTTTGAGACTTCCTGAGAAGTATTGTTGCAAAACCTCTAAACTGATCATCTTTTCTGCCTTACCTCTTCGCTTCCCAGGTGTTTTGCTAGCTTTCTTGGCCGACAATGTTGAATCTGAAATAATGTCGCCATCAATTTTGACATTAGGATCTGGAGTCGCAGATGGTTCGTGCAAATCTGGAGATTCGTTTTTGTCATTTGACAATTTGTCATTTTCTCCAGTCTCCCAGATATTATTTTCAGTCAAAACATAAAGACCAGTATCGCGGTGTTGACTGGATAGACATCCGTGATGCAGCTCATAGTTGTCATCTGTAACAAGATTGCCGAGTTCAAGAGATATTGCTTCTTGAAACTCCATATCAGTTATGATTTTCAAATTCTGGAAACACTGTTTTAACAGAGCTGAAATGGACTTCAACATATTTTGTTGCTCAGCAGAGCTTTTACATTCAGCTGGGAGAAAGAATTCCAATATGTAATCATCATCTCCTGAGTAGATGCTTCTTAAGCATATGGCGAGACATCCAGCTAACCCAAACATTCTAGCATAGTGTACAAGAGGATACTCACTTTTACAATACTTGGTAATATCTCCAGAGAAGCATGGCCTGCGCAGTGCAAATGCCCTGCCAGCCACCCCTTGTCCCTTCTGTAGATGATGTTCTACACAAGCTTCTCTAAAGCCCCACTGGTGAGAATCAACAATATAAAAAGCAACATCTGTAGTTGACATGCAGACTTGTCCCATGCAACTTCCATCAAAGCTAGAACAAGTTTTCTTAACCCCACCACCTTGAGCCAGAATAGTCCTATGTCTACAAGGAACCCAAGCCTGAGCAAGAGGCAACTTTTGTGCTTCACAGACAACAGTTAGAATTTCAAGAATTTCAGCAAGAGCTGCTTGGCGTCCGTCATTAGAAATCTGGTGATGCAGGAATCAACCTAATAAAATTCTAAGTAAATTATAAAAACACAACAAAGATTTTTCTCGAGAAGAAATGACTCACCACAGCATTTTCAACATCCATGATTTCAGAGCTTTTCAAGTTTACAGTCTGCAAGATGATAATAGAAACAAAGTTCATTAAAAAGAATACTAGAAGGATAAGGAAATAATTTTGCTATAAAGCCAAATTAAGTTGGAAGACAAAAAAAATGTTACCAAAAACCAGATCAGCTACCACAATCTCTAAATTATGGAAATAGCAGTTCTACCATGCAGATTAGTTGCACTTAACCAACCCTTTGAAAACTTTTGGCATTGTTTTTCTCTTTCTTAAAGCATTCATTCCACACTCAAAGATGAATGAACTTTTGTGCTTCAGTTTTGTCTTCGCTCTGGCCTTGTGCTAGTGAACACTTGGATCTCATTATATTATTGGATCTCATTATTACTAGTTCCTTTTATGAGAACAAGTTACTAGTCCTAATTGGGCAAGAAAGTTCATGTTTTTTTGTTGGAAATAATTATCACATATGACTATATAATAAGGTTTTGATTGGCTTGTAAATTGTAACTGGTTAAATATGTGAGTCTGCTATTTAAAGGAGAACCTATTGGTTTGCACTAACAGATTAGGGGCGCAACAAATACTAATGCAATAAAACGGGTAAAGGATTAAGAATAGGAATTTTTGTAAGTGCCAAAACTTCTGAGTTAAGGCATTCTGAGAACATAAACTTAGCTGATACAAGGTGGGAACCATATCTGCTATATGTTGGCTGCAATATTAGCACACCCTAATTTAAACAAGTGGTTCCTGAAAGAAGAACAAAACACTAGGGCAACAAATATTTTCCTTGAATTTACTATTCTCATAAAAGGAACTAGTAACTTGTTGCTCGTAGTTGTGGTGGTCTGCCATCCGAGAAGGATCCAGAGTATATTGTCTAATGAGATTGCAATTCAGTATTTTCCTTGAATGTGATATTTCTTATAAAAGGAGCTAGTATCTTGTTGCTCTTAGCTGTTAACATCTGCCATCTGAGAAGCGTCAAGAGTATATTGTCTAATAACATTACAATTCTTGATAGATTGAAGCATGATTCACAATTTATGGCTATATGGCATACTTTGTTCCATCAACAGACGTATATGACTTATCACACCCAATACTTTGATCCTATAGTCCAAGCAAGATGGGTGGTTCTTTGGGGCTAAAAGACTGAGGAATTAGAACAAAACATTAGATAGGTAAAAAGAAGTGTATCTACCTCGAGTGCTTTGCAAACTTTATCAACATCATAGGCATAGTTGATCTTTTGTGATGTCATGACGAGCTCAACCACAGCAATGCAGGACTGACCATCTGGTTCAAAAACTGGCAATGCCAAGGTCCCCTGAATGTTATAAAGAAGGGCATAGTTAAGACGCTGATACTCCTTGCTACTATAGTACTGCACATTTGGTGTCCATTCTGGCATTCTTTTGGTAAAGACGCGACCAGGCAGACCAAGATATGAATCATCCTCTCCCTCATCTACAGAAAATATGTACATCAGAGATACTGTCCTGTACTGAAGGAGCTTTGTAGTCTGAGGATCAAGAACGAAGGGCTGCCCTGAAGTGGTAAGAACACAACGGTCACCATTCTTTACAGGTGCCCACACCTGAACCAGCACATGCTGATCTGTGGACTCCTTAAAGCACCGTAGTGCCTGTGTCATCCTCTCTTTGATCACACAGGATGCCTCCACATGCTCCTCTTTTGCTGGAAGCTGAAGCTGCCTTTCGTTGCCCTTGGCTCCATTGGCCTTTGCAGGTATTGCGTCTGCAACATCTAAATTGCAGCAAATCAGCAACCGATTGCAGCAAACAACAAAATTTTGTCCAAAGAAAGAAAAGCAAAAATAGTCTGCCCCACTCCGAAAACTGAAAATAAATCTGTGAATGCTTGAAACAATCTTTGAGGTGCATGTGTAGAGATAGAAGATTATCAACGTCCAATTTTATACCAACAGGAAGACTATTCGAGTTCCATAATTCACAAGAACAGGGAGCCTGTAATATGGGAGATAAACGCTGAGCATCTTCGAAATCTTGCCATGTATATGAACAAAAGTCGAAACCTTTAAGCAGCAAAAAGAAAAAATGAGAAGAAAAATAAACTATAGCAGAAATACAAATCAACAAATACTACGGAAAAACGAAAATACGGCTCCTACTTCTAGGATTGAGAAAAAAAAACAGCCGTACTTTTACTTATAATGAACTCCACTTTGGTAAAATGGTGAAATTGACAAATTTGTCAAATCTTTGCTGCAGAAAGATGTTGAAAGAAACAACGTCCCCTCCAGTACTACCTTTGTAAAGCTAAAAGGCAACTTATTTATTACACTTAAGATATAATTAATTATCGAAAGTTAAAAAAGGAATGTCATTGGCGAGTTTCCAAACACAGCACAAAGACAGGAGGAAAAAAAAGAAGGCAAACGATCCGGAGACACAGATATAGCAGGAAGATCCGACGAGAAACCGGCGAGATCTAAACAGAACGGCAAAGGTCAAATCCAGAAAAGGCGGGATCTGACCGTTGAAAAATGCCGAATCCCCAGCGAGAGCGCTCGACACTTCGGTAGCTCTATCCTCCACGATCCACAGAGGCGAAGAAGGTTGTCCGATAGATAGCGAGAGCGGCGTCGGAAACGGAGGGGGAAGAGAAGGGGAGGAGGAGATCAGAAAGGGGGACAGGGGGATCGCGGCGAAGGAGCTCTGATCAAAGGGCGGCCACGGGGAGCCGTCGAGGTCGAGGTCCATGATCGGGGGCGACGAGTGGCCGCTAGGGTCGGACATCGAGGAGCGAATTGCGGCGGAAGAGGGTGGAGGCGACGACTGATGGCGGTGGCTCCGTTGAGGTCAGCCTTTCATCGAGATACCCGAGGAGTACAGATAACCGGGTGTGCAAGGTGGGGCCTTGGTAATCGACGGTTAACATGAGTCGTACCAGATCATGACGGCTGTGGAGCAATCGTGACGCTATGACGTCATCTGGTTCGTCGGGTAATCGATATTAGTAGGTAATCGGGATGATCAAGGCTAATAACACTAAATAAATCTCATAATTTGTATTAGCGCTGTTCACTTAGTCGCCCATTTACTGTGGACCCTTCATTATCCAATCGACCATCGCCGGCGGAGATATTTAAAGAATATTTTGTTTTACTTTATTAGTTTATTTTTTTACAATTTATAAAATTAAACTTTACCCATTATAATTGATGGAATAAGATAACATATTTTCTTCTTTTATTAACATTAATGGAATGGATATTATCTAGCTAAGCACGTGACAAAATTGAATAATATTTTAGTTATTTTTTTATAATATTAATAGGTTGGAATTATTTCTTTTCTTTTATGATTTATTTTATAAACTAAATTTGCTTTATATTTATTAATTAAATTATTTGATGTGTTTTTAAATTTGTTAATTACTTTTCAAACTGGTTGATTTTTATTGTAATCTCTATTGAAAATTTATATTATTGCATTAATCATATATAAGGTAAGTGAAAGAAATATAATTAATTAAGATAATGATGGAATAAGTAAAGTTGTACATTTGTTAGACAAATCTCTCTTAATCATATGTTCTTATATATGTGTTTTATGGATGATTGGTGGTAACACCTCGTGTACTAGTTATCAGTACCTCCCGTAAGGACTGTGTTTTATGGATGATGCATATATAGTTGGTAGCTAGGGCAATGCATGGTTCACGGTGAGCGTGGCATGCCAGGTATCCGAGGAAGTGGAAAGTCGGGAATTTGAGGAACCGGAGGCAAGTTTCTCGGCGGCAACAATGGATTGGGAGGCAAGTTGATTGGTGGTAAAAGTGGATTTGGAGGCAGAGGAACGGGAGGTAAGTTCAATGGCGGCAATAATGGATTGGGAGGCAAGTTGATTGGTGGTAAAAGTGGATTTGGAGGCAGAGGAACGGTGGGAGGCAAGTTCAACGGCGGCAACAATGGATTGGGAGGCAGGTTAATTGGTGGTAAAAGTGGATTTGGAGGTAGAGTAACGGGAGGTAAGTTCAACGGCGGCAACAATGGATTGGGAGGCAAGTTGATTGGTGGTAAAAGTGGATTTGGAGATAGAGTAACGGGAGGTAAGTTCAATGGCGGCAACAATGGATTGGGAGGTAAGTTGATTGGTGGTAAAAGTGGATTTGGAGGCAGAGGAACGGTGGGAGGCAAGTTCAACGGTGGCAACAATGGATTGGGAGGCAAGTTGATTGGTGATAAAAGTGGATTTGGAGGCAGAGGAACTGTGGGAGGCAAGTTCAACGGCGGCAACAACGGACTGGGAGGCAAGTTGATTGGTGGTAAAAGTGGATTTGGAGGAACGGGAGGCAAGTTCAATGGCGGCAATAATGGATTCGGAGGCAAGTTGATTGGTGGTAAAAGTGGATTTGGAGGTAAGTTGATCGGCGGCAACAATGGGCTCAGCGGCATTGGCGATGATGGAGCTCTACTGGTGCTAGGTGGTGATGGAATGATTGGAGGCAAGTTTATCGGTGGCAACAGCGAGCTAGGTGGCGTTGAAGCTCCTTCAATGTTAGGCGCTGATGATGGCGCCAATGGTGGAATAATTGGAGGCAAGTTGAACGGCGGCAATAGTGGATTAGTCGACGTTGAAGCTCCACTAGCGCTAGGCGGTGATGATGGCGTTATCGATGGAATAATTGGAGGCAAGTTGAACGGCGGCAGCAGTGAACTAGGCGGCGTCAAAGCTCCACTGGCACTAGGGGATGATGGCGGTGTTATTGATGGAATAATTGGAGGCAAGTTGAACGGTGGCAATATAATTGGGCTAGGTGAGGTCGGAGCTCCTTCGGTACTAGAAGGTGATGGTGGTGTTAATGATGGAATAATTGGAGGCAAATTGAACGGTGGCAACAATGAACTAGATGGTGGTGATGGTGGCGTTAACGATGGAATGATGGGAGGTAAATTAAACGGAGGTAGCAATGAGCTAGGCAGGGGAGAAGCTTCTCCGGTGCCAGGAGGTGATGGTGGTGTTAACGATGGAATGATGGGAGGCAAACTGAATGGTGGCAACAATGAGCTAGGTAGAGGCGAAGCTCCTTCAGTGTTAGGAGATGATGGCGGCGTTAGTGATGGAATGATGGGAGGCAACAGTGAACTAGGCGGTAGCAATGGTGTAAGCGGTGGAATAATTGGAGGCAAATTGAATGGAGGCAACAGTGAGCTAGGCGGGGTTGGAGCTCCTTCAGTGCTAGGCGGTGACGGTGGTGTTAGTGATGGAACAATCGGAGGCAAGTTGAAAGGCGGCAACAATGAACCTGTAGGCGGTAGCAATGGCGTAAGCGGTGGAATAATCGGAGGCAAATTGAACGGCGGCAACAGTGAGCTAGGCGGGGTTGGAGCTCCTTCAGTGCTAGGCGGTGACGGTGGTGTCAGTGATGGCACGATCGGAGGCAAGTTGAACGGCGGCAACAGTGAACTAGGTGGT
>JBAMIE010191566.1:0-11970 GCA_037177295.1 Kaempferia parviflora | reverse complement strand
AAATTTCTCCACCTGTCACTGGGATAAATCCGAGAAGTGCAAATGGGTCCTACAAGATGGCTAGAAATGATCCAGCATCACGAGTAGTTTGAACTCCACAGGCACAAGATATACCTTGCAAGAGTTTTGAATCCTTGTTGAATAAGAGCTCACCCTACATCTTACCATCGCACCGTGCCTTAAGAGCTTAACATCTTTCTTTAATTTTTTTTTTTTACCAAATATTTAGATCTTACAACCCAATTAATTCGAAGTAGATGGTCCAACATCATATTCAACCCACTAAGTAAATTCAGGAAACATGAAAGTTCCTCATGTGGCGCCCCAAGAAACACGGTAGCTCCTGACATGGTGCTCCAACTGCACCAGTAATTTGATCGCCATATATGTACTCTGTATGTGAATTAAACCACTTGGCAATGCACACCCCCTAACATATTTCTTGATTTTTTTTTAAATTTTTTTTTGGGGTAATTCATGTATCTAGCTATTCAAACTGACTAATTTTACAGTTGGAACTCAACCCTTAAATGTCTGGTTAACTGCTTAAAGGGTCTAACCACTGCACCATTGCCCTGAGATAACATATTTCTTGATTTTTTTAAATCTAGGTATTCAACTATTCGAACTGATTAATCTTATAGGTGACCAACCCGAACCTACAGAAGTTTCCCACTGACCACCAAAGTAAATCAGGAAAAACTCAGTGAAAAACCATTTAAGAGGCTAATGTTCTTAGAGTTGTCAACCCACTTGGAAAAAAAAAATCATTATGATACACTACAACTAAAATTCAACCCTTAAATATCTAATAAGAACCTAACCGTTGCACCATTTTCGGGGGCAATATAATTCTTGACTGAACAGTACGTTGATCGATTCAATTGGGAGATATTTGGCATATTTGTTTGATTTATTTGGGTTATTATAATTTGTGGTGTTCTAGAAAAAAATAGCGGCGTAACCATTCATGGGTTATTTCCATCAAATGAAGCACTGCAATGCAAGTGCATGAGCGAATTACATTTTGCCACGTGAGCAAAATACCTCAATAAAATTTCAGTCTCGACTTTTCTTCAACATTAAAAAAATATATTGAGACAACAAGGAAATATTGTCGAGGGAAATTATTTTTAAAAAATTGATGAAGAATATTGAACAACATGATTTGAAAACATCTCATAGCTAAGAAAACCAATGAGATCTATTGGTCGAATTAAAACTTGATTACAGGTGACAAGTATCAGTTGATCACATCGGTAAACAAAAAACGGTTTTCATAGAAAAGGAAAGAGACGCATCATCTTCAAAATTGACAAAAGAGAAACTTTCATTTCTGATCAAAATAAAGACATATCGCTGTCATCCAGCAGCTGCCCTTTAGGTCCAATCACTTTAAGAGACGAGTTTGAGTGACCGTTGAAGAAGACTTCAGTGACCTGCAAAGAAATAGTTATTACTACACTGGTCTAGTACTCCAGCAAAACTTGAAATCTTTCCTAGCTTGTGTTAACATTCAGGATTCTACCGACAATGCAAGTCAACGAATCCCTTTTTTTTAACACTGAATTTGAGAAAATGGATCTTTCAGAATCAAAATATGGACCATTAATATGTGCTATGGAATTTGTTGAAAGAACAAATGTATACTCGCTCCATGGAGCAATATATTAAGAACTAGAGTTTTTATTAAAATAAAAAAGAAAAAAAAAACCTACATAAAATCTTCCAAAGGATCAATTGTCGTTTCAGGTATGTAGGATAATGGAACAACTCTTGTTATAAGTGAAAGAAAACAACACTTACCTGGGTGCATCCAAATAGTTTCAGAAACCTCAATGATGAACAATTATCAACAATCAAACCAAGTGCTTCGTCGGTCATTTCTCGACAAAATGACAAATCTAGACTGTACAAGGTGGAGCAACACCGGCGAGAAATGGCTAGAGCAGTTTGTTCTGAAACCTGCATTAAGATTTGATGTAACTCACTAAAAAAGTCATAGGTGGAATATATCTGAAACATATTCAGAATTACCACATTGTGCTAGAATGAACAAACCTGTGTTACAGACACACGGACTAATAAATGACCTCTACATTTTTGTGTAAATAATAATCTAATGGTGACATGAAAAAATTATAAATTTCCTTGGAAAAGAAACAAAACCCCAACATAAACTAAAACAGCAGTAATGCGTCCAAATGTTGAAATGATTGAAGCCTGATTTGTCAGCAATGCAGTTTCAGAGGTGGAGCTCGTTGGAGTTGGAAGGAATGCCACACCCTTTCTAGGGATGGTAACAATGCTCCTGAAGGTAGATCAGTTCAACTAAAAGACTTACGCATGATTTAGATGCACTGACTTGCCAACCTTGTCGGTTGATTTGTTGAACCAATCAGCTGATGATCTGGAACAATGGCAGCGGATATGCTGGCAAACAAGCAACTACAAAAGCACAGATCTGACCTGGTCATCCTAAATCCAAATTTCTAAAGGCATACATGAAGATCTTAGGTTGGAGTATATGTCTTGACTAGAGACTCTTGCTGACACACATAGATCTATTTCTTGTTATGATCTTGCATTTTCTCTTAGTTTTTTTCCTCACTTGGTGTATTCTCCAATTTCCATTAGTGCATACCAAATAGGGCTTGGTCAACTCAATTGTAAATAAATAGGTGGAAACTAATCTGGTAAATTAATCATAGGCCATACTTCCATAGCCAACTAAAACATAGCTAGAACCAATATAAGAATTCAATTCTAGGGAATATCAAATTGTCAATTAATAATCTGTTGATTTTTCATTCACAACTGGTAACTTCTGGTTGGCTTAGATGGTTTCCTTGAGGATGACTTCATTTTTGTCAGTCAACATGCAAGTTTTACTGGGTTCTGAAATGTTGCATGTAAAATGATATCCGATGTTTGAAACATGATGACTCAAATTGTTGTTAACATCTCATTAAATCACGAATGATTCCTCCTCAAGAAAAATCCCTCAGATCACATGTCAATGGTTTGTGAATCTGTTTTCCTAGAATGCCCCAATATAATGTATACGGTGCGAAGAAATGACTAAACTGTTAGAATGCATATGACACAAAGTAATAAATGCACAACTATTTCCAAGTATAAGACATCATTGGCTGTCCTGATATGCTATGTTGGTAATATATTAGTGCTCGTCTAAACTCTCAATAGCTAACAAAATTTGCTCTTGACAACATAGCAACACAACGTACATAAATTAAAAACTGATAACTACAAAGGTTACTTCTACATATACAAAAGTCTAGAGAGTGTTTTACAGGATAATCTAACTAATCCACGAAGAATTATCCTATTGTACTTGAAGAGCTCTATGTTAAAAACCATGAAAAGTCAGCCTAGTCAGTGGTGTATTACAAAAACCCCTTGAACAAAGCAAGCATGAAAGTCAAATAACAATTAACTAAAGATGGTTCTAGCTTATGATTTTAGTCAACTTGCACAGTTACCATTTAATGGCAGCTATACCACATATCAACCAATCAGAAAGATACATTTGAAACAAACTATCCTATGTGTAAAGTCAGGTTACTACCTTTGTAACATTATTTAGGGAAAGTTCAGTCAATGAAGCTCCAGATGCTTCCAAGAATGCTGCAATAGCCTCATCACTGTATGTGACAAAATAAGCCATTATGAAGATGAATGGAAGATAGCCAACAGACTTATCAATAGTGTACTAACAAGGAAAAACATGCAACAGAGACCTGTTTATCATTTTGCTGATTGTTTGTATCAATAAGACTAATCAAACAATCTAGCTCTTGCCTTTTATAGATGTCCTTTAATTGTTGATGTCACAATTTTTTTTCCACAAAACACAATTTCTTTATAAGAGGATTATATGTTGAATCACTAACAAGATACACTATACATGCAAGTTTTCAACTTAAATCACTCTATATTTTATGCAATAGATTGAGACTTGGATTTGTTTTGTCATTCTCTCTTTCTATTCTTTTAAGTTTTTAGGTTCCTTCTAGTCCTTTACGTCGTGAAGGCACAAAGTCAACTCATAAAACCACCAACATAAACATGTCAATCTTATTTTGACCTGTTTCTCCTGAGACGGGACATTTAGCTAGCATCCTTTAGAGAATCATGCAAATGACCGATTGAATCAAATAAAATTTGCAAGAGATAAAAAAAAAACCTGAATGCATTACGCCGAAGCTTAAGTTTTTGAAGTGATCTACAACCATTGGCAAGATATCCTATAGAAGAATCATTCAATTTTTTCAAATTCTGAAGATCAATAGCCAATAGTCTAGAACAATGTGCGCCAATAGTCCTAATGGAAGCAGTAGACAGTTTCCTGTATCAAGTGAAGACACAAGAATCATAAGTGTTATACAACACAATGAAGAGGTTAGGCAGTATAATCAGGTAGTGTTTCACAAGTAGACAAGTAGTGAGAAATGATTGCATTTTAATCTGCAATTAAATGAAGATACTTACTCGCATCCCGCCAAGACTAATTCCCTCATGTGTGAACCACAAATAGGAATAAGCTGGTGTACAAACTTATCACAAACAGAATGAAGTCCACCGACTGACAGAACTTCTAAATGATTTACTTTCTTAAGTGCAGGTAGAATAGCCATAGCATCAACATTTTGGCAACCATCTATATATAATTCTGTCAAAACAGTGCCCAACTTGTCAGCTAAATTTATGATTCCCATTGAGGTAAGAAGGGGGCACTCTGACAAATTTATAGAACTTAAGGAAGGTGCTGAAGCAACAACTGCATTTAATCCATCATCTGAAAGCCTATAAGCGCCCTTAAGATTTAGTCTAGTTAATGAAGGCAAACCATTAGGGTAATGGGCCAAGGTAGAACGCAATACATAGTCAGGCAAACATCTTCCACACATATCTAGTTGCAACACCTGGACACCATAAATAAAAACAGATCAAAAGGAAAAAAAAATATTAGAGATAGCAAATACAATTGTAGTTTACTACTTAGTCTAACTATGTAGTAAACTTGACATAACATATGAAGAGATTCACAGGATAATATGAAAGGCCTTCCATGATCAACCAGATAAACCCATATAACTGCTAATGCAATAAGAAAGAAACCTACAAAAATGATGATTCAAAAAAAATAATCATTTGCAAATAACTATAATAACCTGAAATGAGTCACCAAGTAAACGAACCCAGTACCTTTAAGCATTTCACATCACATTGAGAAAAAATATTCTCAAACTGGTCTTCTGTTAGCCATGAACAGTCACTAAGGCATATCTCTGTGGGAGTAGCACTCACAAGATGACTAAGAAGATGCGGATTCATTTTCCTAGAATGGCACAACTTAAATATTAACCGGTGTTTTAGCAAATCAGGAATGCCATCAAGTGACTCAATTTCTTCAGCATTTTCTAAGAGAATGTTAACACACAAGTCTCGCAGGGTTGGAGGTACCCTTGCTATGGGCTTGCCGTTTTTTTTGGGTACCCATGAAATCCTTGATTTGGCATTCTGATCTTTCTTAAAATAATTAATTGATTCTCGGGTTCTCAGCTTTTGAATTCTGTCTTCAATGATCTTCAGGGCAGTAGAAAATGGCCCTGGCCAGTCCTCATTGTTAGCATCTGGAGGTAAGTCCTCAGGATCCTCTTGTCCTTCTTCCTCTTGCTTATCATCTTCTGGTTTAAAGATGGCAAATTTGGGAGCCAACTCTATAGCTCTTGACCTTACAACTTCTTTTCTATATTCATTTTGTCTTTTCGATTTTCTAGTACTTGCGTTAGCATATCCCCCCGAGTATCTAGCAACATCCTTTGCAACAGCATCCATGTCAACCTCAGACGCACTAACTGACAGTAAGTCTTCTTCCTCAATCAACTTTCCCTTCCCCTTATTTTCATGCTCAGCATTTTCTATTGTTTGATTCACTTTACCAGCTTGCTGTTCCTCTGGAACAGCCTCTATCAATATTCCCTTCCCTTTTAATTGAGAGGAGAACCTTTCTTCCCCAACTTTCTTCTCCAAATTCTCTGCAACCATGTCGACACCAATTCCATTCGAAAAGCCTTCATGAACACACTGAGAACCTGATGTCAACATCTCAGTTTGAGCTTCATTTGTATCTCCCGACATTTTATCAAATCCTACCCGAGCAAGTTTAGACCCAGACCTGAGGCACATGTACTTTCCCCCAACAGAATCATCAAAATCTTTTCTCTTATTGTTAAGTAAAGAAGGAGACCCCTCAGGAACCTCCAACGCCTTAATCTCTTCCGCGTCTGCCTTGCAAACGGTCGCCGGAGCCTCCACTTCAACCGTAGTTTTTGAGACGCTAGAAAGGGAGTTCTTCCTGCCACCACGATCGGTCACAGCAGGTGCGTCGGTCACGAGGGAAGCAGAGGACATCGATGCGAGGCGGAGGCTCCGCCTAAGGGGAGGCGTCGCTCCAGAGTGATCTATCTCAGTGCTCGATTGATGGACCAAGGAGGACGTTGCAGGAGAGGGCCTGGAAGAGTGGATTGTCTCATCGGCGGAAGCTTCTACGGAAGACGGCGGAGTGGTTTCTAGGGTTTCGGGAGGAGAACCCAAAGAAGCGGCAATAGACCTTAGGATCGGCATCGGCGCAGGAGATACGACTACCCAAGTGCGGAGGGAAGAAAGGAGAAATAAAACGGTAGCATGCAGAGAGGCCAAGCTACGGTGGACGGCGGCGGCGGGATGGTACACGAGTCACGACCTCCGACGAAGTGGGTTCCCGCGCAAACTACAAGGGAAAAAGTACACGAGCAAGTTGTCGTCTCGCCGAAATGATGATGGGAATACGGAAGGGTTGACTATATCAGTCGTTTTCTAATTTGTCCGTCAATAAGAAATAATAAAAATAATTTCATAAAGTATAAACTCAATTAAATTCTCTAAATAATAAAATTATACGATGTAAAAAATATTAATATTTAAAGCTAAATTAATATTACGAATAGGTGACCAACTTGGATCAACTCAATTATTTTGTCTTATTTTTGAATTTTATTTTTATTAATATTATCTCAAAGGATCAAATAATATATAATTAGATTACGAAAGTTGAATCCGCCGATCCGATTGGTTAGGTCAGTCCGCACGGATTGTACAGACGGACTAGGACGGACTCGGATTGATCCATAAGTCGAGAAGGAAAAAATAACTCAAATCAGAAATAGGCGTTCAAAATAAAATTTATTTATGAAATAATCAAATACAATAAATTGGCTGCGAATAATTCCTTGAGCATTTCAGGCTTCAGGACGACAGCTCCTGCTCCCAACACACCATCTCAGACCTTGTTGTGGAAGCCCAAGTTGGCTTTCTTCTGGTTGTGGAAAAGTCCATGATTCTTACTTCACACAACTCTGCATTTCGTCCAGGATCAATCAGTTCACTTATCTTAATGTTTTTATTAATTATGCAACCTAAAGAAAGGATTGATTGCCGTTTCAAACCTCAATTCCCCCCAAGAGAAAGATTTCTAGCTTCACCAGTCTTCCTGTTGCTTGATAAGTTTAATCCTTGTCATCAAGATTAACAAATGTAACTAAACCTGGAATTAGCAGTATAATTTGCACACGCACTGGATGTGTTTAAAGGTAGTAGAGTGAGTCAGGATTGAGTTGATGGGCGTGGACGCAATCTGCTCAGTTTACTTTCATGCAAGATGCAACTAAACCAAATGGATTCCATCTTTCATCCTTTAAGAAACCTGTCCTACTTATATAACTAGAACAAGAGATAGAGAAGCCTCGCAGGATAAATGAATTACTGATAGAATGGATCGAAGGCATAGCATCCGAGTTCGGCACAGAGGAACCTGGACAAGAGAGGAAGACCAAGTCCTGATATCCTGCATCGAAGCTCATGGAGCCAAAAAATGGTCAAGCATTGCAAGAAAAGCTGGTAAGGAAACATGCTATATTGCAACAGAATTGTTCATTACAGGGATAAGTGATTGACTTATCGGAATAGGCCTCAAACGGAGTGGAAAGAGTTGTCGCCTTCGTTGGCTTAACTATCTTCGGCCTGATATCAAGAGAGGCAACATAACTGAAGAAGAGGAAGATCTCATCATCAGGCTTCATAGGCTTCTAGGAAATAGGTACTTCAACTTCTTCTCTGCTTGCCCTATGTGAGGAATATGAATATATAGATTGTATTTTCTTAAAAGGAAAAAACAACATTTAAGCATTTAGGATGAGTAACCTCTGATATTGATATAGGTGGTCTCTAATAGCTGGACGCTTACCAGGACGTACCGACAACGAGATTAAGAATTACTGGAATAAAATTGTCAGAAAGAAGATGCAGAAATCAACAGGCTTAGTTCATTGCCACAGCCGCAATACACAACCATGCACAGAAAATATAGCCATGTTGGATGAGATCAAGGAAGCAGACACTTGCAACATCGATCCAAATGCATTCATGGAGATTGAGATGGAAGAAAATTTAAACTGGAGTAACTCACTGACAGATATTGACAACAATTTAGTTATAGAGGAGGCTGCAGGGAATTGGATGGTGAGAGAGTTGAGCCTTCCATTTATCTGCTCCTTTGATGATCTTTTGGGCTCCGAGGATGCTTTGTTTTACTACAACTAGATAGATTATTTTACAGAGTACTTCTACTGTTGTTGTACACTTATATAATCTCCCAGATCTTAGTCAACTTCAAAATACTTAGCTCATAAGCGAATCCTCTTCATTATAAATTTAGAAATTCATGAGGACAATACAACAATCTTAAATGAAACAAAATTTTCAGGTATAAACGAAGAACAGTGATATGAAAGCAAGTTTCAACTGAAATCTTTGGCCATATCACGTAACACTAGCAACTATACTTCAACTCATCTAGTACCTTTCCAAGAGCCAAAGTGATAGCTGCGAAGTCAGGTCTACTTTCAGCATCTTGATGCCAAGAACAAGATATAAGTTCTCTGAGCTCCTTGGATTGCCCCTCATACTCTTTCAGATTTGGCCTAAGCCTTCCTTCACTCACTTCCAGTGCAATCTGCCACGAGAAGCACACAAACTTAGCTCATCAAATTCTATTACGATTCTTGTATTTTTTTTTTTTTTTAATACCAGAGAAAGGATCAGATGAGTGTACCTTGCCGGGACCAAAATTGGTCTCAATATATGGATGTTCACCAGTTACAAGCTCATTTAGAATGACGGCAAAGCTGTAAACATCACATTTCTCTGTGTATGGTTCACAACGGATCACCTCCGGCGCCATGTACACGTAAGTTCCTGGCCAGCGCAATCCAACCATAATGCACAAGATTACAGACTTCTCCTTTTTGTTATTCTTAATTATCATAGTGAATCATCGGATTCTTACCCATTTCTCCGGTGAGCGCTTCCTCGCCCTCGTCCAGCACGCGAGCGTGCCCGAAGTCTGCCACCCGCACACGCATCGCGTCGTCCAACAGGACGTTGCTCGGCTTCAGGTCCCGGTGGAGGATCCTGGGCTTTTGCAGGTGAAGGTACTGCATCGCCAAAGCGATCTCCAGCCCCTTCTGTACCCTTTCCTTCAGAGGCGGAAGCGGCGCCCACCTCGTCTTCTCCCGCCCTTTGTGCCCGTGAAGCCACTCCGCGAGCGTCTTTCCGCTCAGGAGCTCCGTGACCACCCACCCCTGTCTCGGAGTGCGGAAGCAAGCGCCCATCAGGCGGAGGACGTGTGGGTGGCGCTGGCGCGAGAGGATGTCGAGCTCCTGGACGAACCAAGCCAGGCCGCCGCTTCCTTCTCCGGACTGGAGTACGGAAGGGTGGATCCACTTGACGGCGACGGGCAGGCCTCGCCATGTCGCTCTGTAGATGTTGGCGGTGGTTCCGCTGCCAATTTGATCGTGGACATCGATCTGAAAGGGAAGGGATCGGCTTAATTTTATTTTAGTCCCCACATGTATCATTGCATCGCAACTGAAATTCATTTCGCTCCAGATTTTATAAAATATTTTTACTTTACTCCCAATTTTAGTACATCACCCTATATTTTCAAAACCATTTTATTTACCGTAGCAACTTTACCAAACTAACATAGGGTAAAAAAATTTTCTATTTTTATTTTTTCTAAAATATACTGTTGTTTTTCATTTTCATTTTCTAAAAAATATATATTTTCTAAAAAATAGTGTTTAGTTTATATTTTTAATTTCTGTTTTTTGAAAAACATAGATAGTATTTTCTGTAAAAATAGAGAATGTCTAAAAATTATTTTCTATTTTTTGAAAAATACGTATATTTTAGAAAATGAAAATAGAAAATAGAAAATAGTAAATCAAAGACCACCTACGTTTTTTTAAAAATAATGTTTGATTTATATTTTTCATCTCTATTTTTATAAAAATAGGTCGTATTTTTTGAAAAAATAGAAAATGTCTAAAAGTCATTTTCTATTTTTTAAAAAATACATATTTTTCATAAAATAAAAATAGAAAACATGTATATCAAATACCTCCTTAATTTTTCTAACCTATGAGTTAAATGAAAAAAGTGAGATTCCGAGAGGTTAGATCCAGTCTTCCAGTCCATAAATTTATAGATCAGGGGATGATTCACATCCTTTTTGCGGCCTCTGGCTGTCTGTCCGGATCCAAACTACAACTTAGATGAACGGATGAACCCGTCGATGGACCGTATTCCAATTGCGGCCGGATTGTGGACGAGTGAACCCGTCGATAGATCGTATTCAATTACGACCAGATTGCAGACGGATAAACCCGTCGATAGACCGTATTCAATTACGACCGAATTACGATCTCAATCTAGCTGTAAAAAATGTACGACTAACTTCTCTTTCCTCTCTCTCGTCTCTAATTCATTCAAAAGGAAACAATTGCAGTGACGAAAAATTTAGAATTAAAACCCTGTACCTCATCCGGCTCTATGTACCAGTTGTTGAGCTTCGCTTGATCAACAATACCGGGCAAATTTGGATGATCAATTCCCTGCAAACTGGAATCCTGCTCCATTTTTGCAGAAACGTAGATTTCTGTGTTGCTGGATAAGAGGTGCAAGAATCCATTTTCCTTGGCGATCTCCAGACAGTACCTCAGATACTCCTGCGTCCTATCGAGACGGGCCTTATAGGTCGTCTTCAGCTCTCTTTGTCGACCAACTTCCTCTTGGAGTTCTGCAACCTTTTCAGAACATCCACCAAGCTCAGTAATTCTTCATTTGCAGTATTAAATAATTACACAAAAAGGATATATGCAATTCTAGTGATACCTGCTTCTCAAGTCTTGATTCGCTAGAGTGCTGAGTCTTTGGGAACAGAGAGAAGATTGCAGCGAGGCCCCTAGAACAGGGTCGGGGCTGCTTCTGCTTCTGCTGCTGCTCGTTTGGGGAATCTGGTGAGCACTCGAGGGTTATCGGAGACGGTATGCGACATGGTGACAGTATTTTCCTTTGCCACAGCTTCTGTTCATTTTGCTGCAAGCTCATGTTTTCTTCAATTCCAAGATGAATTTGGAAGAGGCAAGAGGAAGTAAACATGAAACTTCTTTATGGTGCTCTGATCTCAGCATCGTTGGAAGGAGACGAACAGGTTTAACGATGTATCCAAGGAGATGTGAATGGACGTCAGCTGTTATCTTTAAGACGAGTACTACTATGTGTATTGTACAAGAATACGAAGGTACATTGTCTTTCTCAATCAAACAAAACTCTTCCAATGTGCACGATCGTGGGGCAACAGTCGATGTGGTATTCTGACGTAGCATTATTTTAAATTTTTTAAACTCTCTCTCTTCCTACATGCAGTCTCTTTCCTGCATGCAGTGCAGAGCTGTTCTTTAAAGAAGAGCTCTGCAGGAGAAAAACAGCTCTACATGTGAGCTATTTTTTTGAAAAACAACTCACATGTGGAGCTGTTCTTTAAAAGAACAGCTCTACAGTGCT
>JBAMIE010191559.1:0-11972 GCA_037177295.1 Kaempferia parviflora | reverse complement strand
TTATCTAATTCTTATGATTATATTACTGCCCGCAAACATCAATTTCATCCAATATATTGATAGCAATGATTTTTTGAATATGAATTAGTTTTTCGGTATTCATGTTCAAAAAATCACTACTCTCAATATATTTGATCAAATTGATATTTGATAGTATTTTTACAATTAAAAGAATTAGACGAACACATAGAAACTGATTTCATGTCATTCTGATGTCTCTACGTCCATCAGTTGGATTTAGTCGAAATAAGTTGATGGCCAAAACCGGCTGATAACCTAGAGACCTCGGAGGCCGAAACTGGCTAATAGATCTAGAACCTCAGAATAATATGAAATCAGTTCCATGTGTTTGTCCAAAATCAAATATAAATTTGACCAAGTATATTGAGAGTAGTGATTTTTTAAACATGAATATATCCGAAAAACTAATTTGTGTTTAAAAAATCATTGCTCTCAATATATTATGTCAAATTGATGTTAGATAGTATTTTTACAATCAGGAGAACTAGATGAACACATAGAAACTATTTTCAAGTCATTTTGAGGTCTTTATGTACATTAATTGATTTTGGTTGAAACTCTTTAGGTTTATTCGGCCAAAATCGGTTGATGAACGTAGAGTGCTCGGAATGACGTGAAATTATGTCCTATGAGTTATTCTAGTTCTTATGGTTTTATTCATATACTCAAATATCAATTTGATCTAATATATTGAGAGCAGTGATTTTTTTAACACGAATTATTTTTTTTTTTGACATATTCATGTTTAAAAGATCGTTACTCTCAATATATTTTGATAAATTGATATTTGATAGCATTTTTACAATCAATAGAACTGACCTAGATGAATAACTTATTTTATGTCATTCCGAGATCTCTAGATCCATTAATCAATTTCAGCCGAAATCAATTAATAGACCTAAAGACTTCGGAATGATATGAAATAAGTTTTTATATGTTTGCCTAGTTCTTTTATTGTAAAATTGCTATCAATTTGGTTAAATATGTCGAGAACAATGATTTTTGTAAGACGAAACGATTAAAATTAGATAAAAAAAAGTAAAATTAATTTAACTGGTTAAATAATAAAGGTTAAAATAAAAGTGGATATGCATTTGTAAACTTTCTGTTTAATAATTTTAAAACTTTACGTAAAAAGCGGTTTTAAGTAACGTGTAGGAATTATCAATTAATAATCTTTTTATATTCAGACCTTAAAAAAGATCTTGAAAATTATAAATTTTATATTAATATTTTTCTTCGTGAAGATACTCATATAGTAAAAAAGGTTAATCGTTCACCTCCAGTGTTTCCGTCGATCCGTCCCAGAGTCAACACAGAAGAGGTAAACTACGGATGACTATTAGCCATAAATACAAACGGTCAAGACATAAAAAAAAGTATATGTTTGAACGTGTCAAAATTCAACCTCGTGAACATACTTATGCTACTCCTTTCGTTAAGAAATGTTATTATGTTATATGTATTAATCTTTTGATAAAGTTTCGTTTAAATAAATTACAATTATTATTTTAATTAATGTTATTTATTATTTTCTATTGTTAAAGAAAAATAAGGCTGCCACAGATTACTCATTTCGCTATCTAAACAGTCTTGTTATAATAAAAAACCGTCTGCTTTAGTTGTAATCAAAGACTGATCCTTTAACTTGTTGATCATGAGAAGGCGCCGCAGCCACGACATCGACTCCTGCTCCTCCGCCGCCGCCCTTCTCCTTCTCCTTCTCCTTCTCCTCCCCGCCACTTTCTTCTCGATCTCCGGCGGAGCTGACACCTTAACATCAGATCTACCTCTTCTTGACGATGGAAACACCACCTTGACCTCCGGCGGTGGCACTTTCCAGCTGGGATTCTTCAGCCCCAGTGGATCCACTAACCGCTACATCGGCATATGGTACAACAGGATCGACCCCCAAACCGTCGTGTGGATCGCCAATCGCCGAAGCCCCATAACAACCCGCTTCGGCAACCTCTCTTTGACCACCACCGGGACGCTCGTCCTCACCGACGGCAACTCCAGTGTCCTCTGGACTTCCGGCGCGCCGGATTCGCCCCTATCGAATCCCGTTGCGCAGCTCTTTGAAGACGGAAACTTCGCCGTCCATGAATCCGGCAGCGGTGGTTCTGACGGTTTCGCGTGGCAGAGCTTCGACTTCCCGACGGACACGCAGCTTCCGGGCATGATATTGGGGCGAAGGAGGCTCAGAAACGGGACCGACCTTGACATCAACATCACCGCCTCGACGAGCGATAGCGATCCCACTCCGGGCGGATTCGTCTACGGCCTCGATTTGCGGGGAAACCCGCAGCTGTTCATTTGGTCCGGGACGGAGCAGTACTGGCGCGCGGGGCCGTGGAATGGCCGGTGGTTCAGCGGTGTCCCGGAGATGGTGGACACAGCCAACGGACTCCTGAGGTTCGATGTTGGGCCCAACCAGACGACCTACTTTCGCAGCGATCAGTCTTCTGCTCTGTTGAGATTCGTCATAAATCCTTCCGGCACTGTACAGCTCAATGTGTGGTTAGAAAGTCGGCAATCTTGGAATAGGATTTGGTATGCTCCCAAGGATCTATGCGATTCTTTGTCGTCCTGCGGCCCCAATGGCTATTGCCGCCAAATCATCACGCCACAATGCGTGTGCTTGCAGGGTTTTCACCCGCGTAGTCCCACAAATTGGCAACTCCGAGATGGGACGGGTGGTTGCCTGAGAACTACGCCGTTGGATTGCCGTAATGGAACCGACGGGTTCGTCACCCTAAGAAACATAAAACTACCAGATACCTCGAGGTCGACGGTGAGCGCAAGCTTGAGCCTTGACCAGTGCAGGTCTTTGTGCTTTAATAACTGCGACTGCACAGCTTATGCTGCTTCCAACATCAGCGACGGTAGCAACGGTTGCATAACGTGGACAACCAGTCTCACCGATATCACAGTGTATCAAAGTAGCGTAGGACAAGATCTTTATGTCAGGCTCGCGGCAGCTGATTTAGGTGGTGCGTTCTCATCCACTATTCCACTTTTAGTTTGAACAGATTGAATGCTCAATTTTGTATTTATACAACGAAGTTTACCCATCATCCAGAGTCTGAGCCTTCATCTGATCATCCTCGTCGTTTCGTTGTTATCATTGTTACTCTTGCTGTGGCGATTGTTCTCCTCTCCTGTCTTGCTTTCTGTCTTTGGAGGAGGAAGAAGAAGAGAGGTACTCTTAATGCTTATTCTTCTAACTAGTTTCAATTTTTGTTCACAATTACCTGGAGAACATCAATTTATCAAATTTGTATTGTATTTGATATGTTTGTAGGTGCTGATATTATTGAAGCAACGGAAGAAAATGACTTAGACCTTCCATTATTTGACTTGGGCACAATTAGAAACGCAACATTCAATTTCTCATCTCAGAACAAGCTCGGCGAGGGAGGATTTGGCCCAGTATACAGGGTATATAGATTATTATGAATTGTTTCATAAATTTTATTATTTGTTTTCTTGCTTTTACCTGGAAAAGATATCTTACTGTTTATTTTGATAGAAGCAACTAAGATGTCTAAAATGACCGGGTGCAGGGGAAGATAGGGGAAGATCAAGAAATAGCCGTGAAGAGGTTGTCTAAGACATCAACTCAAGGTTTGAATGAGTTCAAAAATGAGGTGACATTGATTGCAAAACTGCAGCACAGAAACCTTGTTCGACTTCTTGGTTGTTGCATTCAAGAAGAGGAGAGGATATTAGTCTATGAATATATGCCTAATGGAAGCTTAGATATCCTCTTATTTGGTTAGTAAAATTCTTTTGTGCTCAATGCATTATACATAATCGTTTCCATTTGATTCAAGTAAGATCATATTGATTATTAAATCAATTCCTTATCTATATATTGAGCCCCTGGTTATCTAAAACCATGTGATGCTATGTAGCCTCAACGTCATAACTTCTAGTAGTCCTTTTCAATGATAGATTTATTCTTAATGATTTGGAAACTCTTGAACTTAGGGATGGTTTTTGGAATAAACTTGTTACTATTTTGTGCTTTTGTGAAGGTTGAGTTTCCAGAGACAACTTAGAAATCTCCCCTAGTCCCTAGGCGTGGTGTATCTGTAGTACATGAAAATTCGGATAACAAAATCAGATAGAATGTTTATTTTAAAAAAAAATGTTACATGGTTTATTTTTTTTAAAAAAATGCATAAAACTAAGGCTGTTTTTTATTTTACTTTTATGATTATGAGATTATTAGAGAGAATGGAGGGAACATTTTGAAGATGAAAGGAGATACATGGGAGACACACAACTCCAGGGTAGTGCATGTAGTCTACCCTATTTTTGGCTCAAAATGACAAGATCATAATTATTGAATAATTATGCATTAATTTTAACCTAGACGTCTGCCCAACTTTTTTAGATTTTGCTTCCAGCTTATTGTCAATGGAGGATAGGTAAGGCAACTTACTTTGAATTGAAATTCTGTTAGCAAACTGTATTAATAATCTCCTTGTGATGAGTGATGTAAAGATCATTTTATTTAGTCACTAACCACTTTCCTTGCATTAGATATTCAAGAACTTGATCAAATAATAAATTTATTATTACTTTTTATTTAGATGAAGTTAAAGGCACTATCTTGGATTGGCGAACACGACACAATATAATAGTTGGAATTGCTCGAGGACTTCTTTATCTGCATCATGATTCTAGATTTAGAATCATCCATAGGGATCTTAAAGCTAGTAATATTCTTCTTGACAAGGATATGGATCCCAAAATATCAGATTTTGGCATGGCTAGGATATTTGGAGGGGATGAATCAGAAGCAAATACCAGGAGAGTCGTTGGAACATAGTAAGTAGTTATATTTGCGCTTACCATTAACTTTATTAATCATTGCATATGAATAGTAGAAGAAATTATTATAAATTTTCAATTATTATTGCAGTGGATATATGTCACCTGAGTATATCATGGATGGAATCTTCTCAATGAAATCAGATGTGTTTAGTTTTGGTGTGTTGGTACTTGAGATTATAAGTGGCAAAAAAAATAGAGGAGTTTATCATGCGTCACACAATATGAATCTTCTAGGACATGTAAGTGCAAGAAACTTTCTTTATCCTTTACACAAGTAGTTTCCCTTTATCATTATAATTCTAACCAATTGCATTTTAGATATGGAACATGTGGAAGGAAAGCAAATGCTTGGATTTTGTGGACAAAAACATTGGATATTCTTTCTCAGAGATTGAGGTCTTGAGGTGTATAAAAATTGGACTTTTGTGTGTTCAAGACCGGGCGGAAGATAGACCAACAATGCCCTTAGTGTTGACAATGTTGAGTAGCACAGGAGATATTGCTCTCTTGTCGGAGCCTAAGCAACCGGGTTTCTTTTCTAAACGAGACCTGATGTCGGAAATTTACTCATCGTCATCAATAACCAATCATCAAGACTCATCCGCCAGCAACCAAATAACAATCACGAATATAGAAGGTAGATAGATAGGAGTTGATCATTTCTAAATGCACTAGAATGGATTATAAAATATAATGTATAAATAATATAGTCATTTTTGTAGTGGCAGTTCTATGATGTAAATCTTTTGGTATAAATAGCTGTAATTTTGTTTGGTATAAATGAGCAGAATAATTTTCCTACTCTAGAACTTGAATCAAAATGTTCAACAACCATGTTAGCAATTCTAAGTTAAATAATTGAGGGTGATCCACCTTCATATTTAAGGGTTCTCATAAGTACCTTTTTCAAAAGAAATAATTAGCTTATGGATGCAAATGTTGTGTTGACTTTGACTATGTCTCCATCTTGATTGTACAGCCAAGTTTCCATGATCCAAAGGGCTTCAACTTAACTTTTTTGGGTCCACTTCCATTGCTATTGTCCCTAAAATTCCAAGTTTGAAAGTGAAATTTCCTTCACAATAGGGTAGACTTAACATCATATATCTCTTAGGATCATTTTCCACCACAGGCAGTCAGGCACCTACCCCAAACATGTGAATCCTGAACATTCCAAATTGTTCATTCAAAAGAATAGTTCTTGCGCTTGACCATTTCAGCCGACTATGCAAATTGGATCATTCCTACACTGATCGAAGTCAAACTTTACAACTACGGCCGAACTCTGCTTCTCGTCAGCTTTTTATTCAAAAAATAAATGCGCTCAATCATCGATCATGTAATGATCATATAGTGGTTGTTGCTTTCAAAAGTCGAAGATTTGAGGTCTCGAGGGAGAAAGACAGTAAGGGAACACTTTCATTGTGAACAAGGTGTTTGGATGAATGTTGGGAGTGTTATTCGGCACTAAGAATTAAATTGGAAGTGTTTTTGTGAGTCCAATTTGGGTGAGCTAAACATGCATTCAAACAGTGTTGGACAAGTTGAATAAAAACTTACAATTCACCTTCCGATTATATAACCAAATTAACCCCTTCCAATTCGTGCATGTGTATACCATAAAGAGGTATTTATCTTCCCTTATGTACTAGTTACTGTCTGGACTAATAGCCCCTGGGATTTACCTCCTTCGTGTTGGCCCTGGGACAGATTAGTGGAGGCGTTGGACATGAGTGATTCGTCTTTTACACCAATGTGTATACCATAAAGATCAGACAGGTCAAATGGGTCATGTAGATCAGAAGAAGCGAATAGACCAAGCTCAGTGCACTGATCAAGTTGAGTGGGTTGAGTCAATTGGGTGCAAATTAGTCAAGACATTGGTTAACTTGGTCAGGCAAACCTCTTAAGATAGTTGATCCGACTGATTGAGAGAGGAATACTCGTGAACTGGTCGAGTCAATGAGCTTATTCATGCTATAGAGTAGGAATATTTCACCCCATTCCATGTTTTAAACTACATAATGGGTGAAAATAGAACCCATTCATTCTTCCAAATGTTCATCACACCAAAAATTAACCATTATAATGGAATCAGTCAAGAATAAACCACTTCAATACTTCTCCTTTCCGTTCCAATCTACCAAACATGGCTTGAATTTATGATTTGAACAGAAAAATAAAGCATTTATTTAACACGATAACCTCGTCCGTAAACAATTCCTTCCAATTTGAAAATTAAAGAGAGAGAGAAGGTTTTAAACTGTGTTCCATTTAGTCCCAGAGGGAGCACCAGTTTGCAACAAGATGTATAGAAATGATATTCCAACATACAAAACCATAAATTCTTACTAAGATTACAATAACTTGGACTATAATTATCTGAAATTTCATATGGTGCATTAGTGAAGTTTCATACACAAAATCATGGAACGGTGATCAATATTAGCCGCAAGGCAACTGAAGGGCATCGACCAGCAAGCTAAAACTACAACAAATCAGTCGCACATCATATTAGAAGTTGCAAGCAATGCGGAGATTGCACAGAGGTAAAGGAGAATTCCGTGCCTTGATCGTGGAGGAGAGGAGCATGTTTACCCATGAGGTTACCATGGCATACAACAGCTTCCAACGTTTGAAGACCATTTGATATGTGGTTTAGTTCGCCTCTCTGAGACATCCATTGGGCCTAAAGGTTGCATAGAAGGATGTTTACATTCAATCATTGTTCCAAAGAACTGAAATGTAAAATTAAGTTATACATTCACATTCCAAATATGCTCTACATTTTATGCTTCACACTAAAGCAATAAAAGCATCTGCAGATAGGACTTTAGTTAATTAAAATGAAATGCCGTGGCTAAGAATTTTTTCTTGCCTCTTGTTTTGTTATCCAGAATAATTCTATTTCAATAGAAATTGAGATAACATTCATGAATTGACTTAGGACGATTATAATGGATTGATAAAAGTTAATCAGTATGAGTTTGTATATGGTTTTCATTAGTATGGGAGCTAGGAATGAATAAAATAACCATATTGATATGGCAAATGAGTATTTTCAGATAAATGAATTAAAAAAACCATTTAATGGAATATTTCTATATCAATTCCATTCATTTTATCTGTTTCTTTGGATCCATATAATCAAATAAACCCAGATTTGAACACAAATCAATTGATTATGCAAGTGCTTCTATCTGAGTCATTTCAAATCTTTAATAAAAATAATATGGGCACAGACAGTTACACTTGCTATCATATTTCATGTGATTAAAATATAAATGTTTATCATCATAATCAATGTTTTTGACAACTATTTGGAGTCAGCTAAGCAAATCTTATCCCTTTATGAGCTTATCACCAGTGTATGTTATCGAAATAAAATAGACGTATGTAAAGTAGAACTAATGGTCAGAAATTAGAATATGATGGTCCATAAAAGCAGTGCACTGATTAATGATTTTGGTGGTCGTGGCAGACCCAATAAATGCATAATTATCCCAACTAAGGCATCTTGTTGGACAATCATAAATTAAAGAGTGAATTAAAGAATACATTTATCGAGCCAATTTGTTGTATCCCCTTGTTATTCTGTTTCCCTTCATTCCATCTGTTTCTTTTGATTACAAATAAATCCCCCCAAAAAAAACCCTTACAGATATAACACAATTTAGTCTCTTTTTATCTGAATCATCCAAATTTTCTAAAAAAAAAAAAAACTGGGTGCACGAAAATATGCTGAAGACCCACAATGAATGAAAAAACTCTTATTGAATGAAAATAATGAACAGATAAAAGCACATATGAACTCTTACAGTCTTATTGAATGCACTTGCATATATTTTCAACAGGTGGCATAAAGAATCAGGTAAGTTCATTTGCATCTCCAAATTTCTTACTTTCAATTAAATGACATGAGTGCATGACTTTCCAAATTCAATTATGGGTAAATGTATCATGCAAATTCAACCTAGAAAGTGTCAGTGCCAAGAAGAAACTTTTACCTGTCAAGCACAAAATTTTTAAGCTTGAAAGAATCAGAAAGAGTTCATCTCAAGGCAGTAAGTCCTCCTCTTCATGAGCATCTTCGTTGCTGTTCTATATGGCTCTTCAAAGCAATCTTGGATCCAGCAACTATCTGAGAACTCATTGGAACCTGGGATGCAACCACCTACTTCCTTCGGCCGCTCATCACTTGGTTTGATAGCCAACAGGGTTGCACCGTTCAGCACAAACCCACCAGGCAAGACAAGCTGGTGGGCATACCACAGGCGCATGCTTAGCGCTGGCAAAAGTGTCCGCTGCGAGCTCCCTGAGGCCACCACTGCTTTTAACCTTAATTCTAGCAGCTGCCGCCGGTCCATGGTCAGCACTCCCTGTCCATCAGCATCAGTCAGAACCAAGCACTCCAAAGGCTCATGGTCGACCACAATAGGATGGAAAAGATAATGGCGTGCCGATGCAGCAATCAACGAGCTAATGGTCCATACGACCCTCCGCTTTAAGCTTCCATTGGCGTAGAACGACTCCGGAATGCTCTCACAATCATCACCTCCACAAGCATCATCGGAACTAAGACTGAGGTTAGGATTCGCGGATTTAGGGGAAATGGATGGTGAAGAGGCCACGGAGGAGGCGCCGAGGATGACGCAGCGATCGAGGGTGGATCCGAAGTCGGCCCTCCACTTCAAGAGGATGCCGTCATGGTCATCGAGCTCGCTATCAGGAAACTCGATACGGAGGCGGCGGATTTCTCTGAAGTTCTTCAACACCTCGGTCGGTGAGTGGTGGGCAACGGTGGATGAAGGCAGCGAGGGAGAAGAGGACGAAGGCGATGATGTCCTGGAGACAGCAGCAGACGAGGGGGAGGGGGAGAGTATCTGCCCAAGGGCCTGGAGCGGCTTGACGAGCCCACCTAGGACGAGACGGGCGAGGTGGGATAGGACGCCAGGGGGCTTCTGCGACAAGACGGCGACACCGCTCGCCACGGCATCAGAGGACAGGGAGGCGTCGTCAGAGATGACGCAATCAACCCGGAGGACGACGTCGTCGACGAGAGGTACCAGGGCGAGAAATCGGCGGGACACGACGCAGCAGCGCCCCAATTGCTTGATATCACTGACCAGATTGAAGATCAAAAGGAGCACCGAGTCAGGAAGCTGGTCGAAGTGATCGATCCCCTCGTCCGCCGACTCCGCCGGCGGCGCATCCGGGCGGCGCCTCCGTGACCTATCCAGATCCGCCGAGGGTAGGGCGCCATAAGAAGACATCGGATCGGAAAAACTCGCGCCAATCGAGTCCAGAATCGTTAGAAGCCGATCGAAAACCCTAGAGAGGTTCCATGAGGCGATCAGAAGGGAGAGAAGCGCAATTCCAGAACCTAAATGGAACCCTACCTCTGAGATTTTCGGGCGCGAGGACGGTTCTTGAAGCGACGGGAAGAAGCAGAGGAGAGGGATCAAACCATTGAACAACCGGAATTTGTTATCGCTGCCGACGAAGAAGAAACGCGAGGCAACCAGGAAAAAAATTATTATATAGAAAATGTTTCAGTTTCTAAAATTGTATAGTTCTAAAAATATAAATTCTTGACAAAAAAAAAAAAAAAAAACAAATCCAGTTTGTTATAACTGATCTATTTAACCAGCAATTTGACCATATTAACACATCAATAATAACAAGTGAAATCCCACAGGTAAGTTCTTAATTGGTGAAATCATGAGTTAGGGTGTAGCGGTAAGAATTTTTAATTAATTTTTAGGATATTTATTTTCAGTACACTTACATTTACCTAGGAAAATTTGTATAGAACCAGATCGATGACCTAAGTTCATCTCTATCCAATCTAATTAATTATTTTTAATTTGGTGAAATTGCAACTTGAGGCCTAACAAGCGAAATCTCGAAAGTTGCACCTACTGGTGTACTTCATGATATTTTCAAGTAGAATGAAAAATTACGTTGACGGTTAGGACTACCAGATTTACCTAATAGCCGGGGCGGTGTCAACATCAACTGAAAGACATGTGAGATGAGAGATCGAGCAAACTACATTTTAATTTTTAGATAGCAAATTTTCTATTTAGGTGCAAACTCGACCAAGGGACATGCGGTTGAAGCCGACGTGATTGCTTAAGGTCAAACAAAATCAACCGATTGATGTGTTTATTTAGTCGATTAGTCATAGATTGAGTTGATTAATATGTTTGAGTTTAATAAAAAAAAAAAGTTGTATTTATTCTGCGAGTATAATACGTGGTAGAGAATATGACAGTTAGAGACAATTTGTTAGCGGTGAAAAAGTAGATCATTAGCCAAGTGAGTTGATTATCTGAATTTAATAGTCGATTGATGATTTAATCATCTAGAGATTGGTCATTAATCTATTTAGAACGCCCCGGCGGCTAGTGTAGTGGTAAGAACGTCTAATTATCTCTTAGGTATTTATAGTTTAGTTTACGATGCATTTGTAAAATTTTTTTCTCTAAATAGGACTCGCAACTAAGGGATGTTGGACTTCTGGACCGCCCATAGCGAGTGCTTTACGATTTATCTTGGTGGCTGATGAAAAACTTCCGTAGAACTGAATCGACCACCCAGGACTAATAAATGAGATTAACTAAATTTATCATCACTCTATTTAGAATAATTTACTAATGAATATGCACAGTAGACTAGTAGACTAATGACATATTTACTAAAAGAATCTATTGAGATTTAGACAAACCAATTACGATCCAAAGGAAACAGTCCTAATCAGCAGACCAAATTTAGGAGTCGATTGGGAGAAGATTGAATCAACTGATGGATGGAATAATCAACCAAAATCAAGTTGAGTCGATTTCAAAATTTTCGAGATCGATGAATCAATCTACTGATGATGAACAATAACATTCTATAAATATCAAGCATGGGCACTTTGTTCCTATGAACTCATTAGGTTACATTATTTCATATATATATTTTCTTTTTACATCACTCTCATCCATAAATAAAAAAAAATGTATAAGATTTATCTATCTTTGAAAAGGAAAAATCTTTTTGGTTTAGTCGTTTTGAGGAATGACTTACCTAACAAATTATAGATCATTGAATAGGAAGAG